>JALIZH010013314.1:0-25630 GCA_030522465.1 Rhipicephalus appendiculatus | reverse complement strand
GACAACGTTTAAAATTTTGAAGATGCAGATAGGAATTTCTCTCGCTATATATATATATATATATATATATATATATATATATATATATATATATATATATATATATATATATACATATATAGTTCAAAAAAAATATATCAAGCACGTAGGAAAAATTGTTCTCGTAAGGACTGCCGTTTCGGCCGCGGGACCGGCCTTCGTCGGAGTGATGCACACATGCGACATCAACGCAATATAAGACGACCAATGACTTAGCGTAGCACTATTATTGGCTGACAAGCGATTGTTAAAAGCACGTGGTGAAGAGTACGCGTGATAGGACAAGAAAACTGGAATGTACGCATGCGTATTTGCGGGCGAAAACGGAGTGCAAAAAATAAAGCGACAGTATATATGCGTCACCAAAACGAAAATACGTGATAGGTTCAACTGAGCACAGATTATAGATCAACATAAGCGCGTGCGCAACATCTCGTCATGATCCGGAGAGAAAATGAAATGAAATAGGGAACTAATCTATCTGCGTAAGAATCTAGCGGTAATAATAACGGGGGAAGTCAAGAGGAACTAAATGGGTAGAAAGGAAAGTTTGCCAGCACTTTCATTCATACCACAAGTGACGGCCTTAAATTTATAGATTAAATACGATTCTCGAAGCTCTCTTTCGTGGTGGGAACGGAAACCAGATTGAAGGATTGTAGCTGTAATATTATCAAATGAGTGGCCCGGAATGCGCACGTGTTTTGATAGCGGAAGGTTCGGAATAGTGGCAGCATGACACTTATGGTTGTTAAATCGGTATCTGAACGGCGTTTAGGTTTGTCCAATGTACTGTAAATTGCAGACGGAACACTCGAGCAAATAGATACAGTTGTAGGTGTCACACGTGAAATTACCTTTAATCTTATAGAAGAATTCGGAAGCAGTGCTTTTAGCAATATCTGACATTTTCATATGCGCGCAGACCTTGCATCGCGGCTTCTTGCAAGGTCGACAACCGACATTATCGGGAACGCTTGTCTTAGAAGAAGTTAAGATATTGCCACGCGCTATTCTTATTTTCACTTTTGTTGTATTCGGTTTTCGCCCACAAAGGTCGTCAGCAAAGCTCAGCTCAAACCGCGCCTTATTGTTCTAGAAGCTTCGCGATTATTGTAGATCGTTTTGTTAAGATTGCGCGCAAGACGCGACCACTCGAGATTATTCCTGAGCTTGCGCGATGACCAGTGATAAGGCTAGAATGTTCGACGCGTGATGCATAAAAAGCCGGCGCGCTCGAACGATGTTCAGTTGATCGACGGCCGACGCTCTGCTCGCCGCTATCAGTGCCAGCGTGTATTGCTGTAATCTTACTTTCTATTTACCGGCCGCAAGTTCGGCCTAATAAACAGTTTCATCTTGGACACGTCGCCTGCTGCCTTCGTCGACGTCACACCCTCGTGAGATCTGGTGGAGGTGCTGCTTCATTCATGTAGCGGACACCCCCGTCAAGCCGTGAACCCAGCCCCACTCGCGAGGGAGACGTCGACACCAATCACGACCAGCGAGTTAGCCGTAGGCAGCAAGGTCTACATCCGGAGTACGGTCCTCTACCTGACAAGACTCGGAAGACCAAGGCCATGACCTCGACTGCGGCAACGATGACCGCCGCTGCGCCACAGCCAGTGACCGTAATGCAGCAGCCAAGGGAGCCACCGACTTTCCGTGGATCATCGTTTGAAGACCCTGAGACCTGGCTGGAGACTTACGACCGAGTGGCCACCCTAAACCACTGGGACCGGGAAGAGAAGCTGCGTCGCGTCTACTTCTACCTGGAAGACGCGGCAAGGACCTGGTTCGAGAATCGGGAGTCTGCGCTTCAAACCTGGGATCTTTTCCGCGGCACATTCCTGGACACGTTCAGGAGCATCGCCCGCAAGGAAAGAGCCTCGACGTTGCTGGAGACGAGGGTGCAACTCCCGAACGAAAGAGTGGCCATCTTCGTTGAAGAATTGACGCGACTCTTCCGACACGCTGACCCCGACATGCCCGAGGAGAAGAAAGTCCGTTTTCTCATGCGAGGAGTCAAGCAAGAACTCTTCGCCGGGATGATGCGGTACCCACCAAAGACCGTCCAGGAATTCTTGTCGGAAGCAACAGCGATCGAGAAGACGCTGGAAATGCGAACCCGCCAGTACGATCGCCGAACAATGCAAGACAGCCCAGGAGTTCATGCTCTCGGCTCCGACGACCTGCGCGAAACGATACGAGCGATCGTGCGGGAGGAACTGCGCAAGCTGTTACCCTCATCAATGCCGCAAGTGCACTCGATCGCCGACATCGTTCGCGAAGAGATCCAGCAGTCGATCTGCACCCCCAACCGCCACAGCCGCAAGCCATGAGCTACGCTGCTGCCGCCCGACGCTACGCTCCGCCTCCACGTCCACGTCTGGAGGCCGCACCACCCCCATTTCCGCCGCCAGACACCGCCGTCCCCACGACCGACGCCATACCGCTCACCTGCCAGCGAGCACTACTCCCCAAGAAAAACCGACATCTGGCGAGCCCCTGACAACCGCCCGCTCTGCTACCACTGCGGGGAAGCTGGACATACCTACCGCCGGTGCCAGTACCGCCAGATGGGCCTACGCGGCTTCGCCGTCAACGCACCGCCCCCACAGCACGGCGAGCGGCCACGCGACATCGCCGACTACTTGACCACCACTGAGCGGGCACCTCGACGTTCATCGCGTTCGCCATCGCCTGGACCCTACCGGTCCCCTAATCGACGACAGCAGTACAGCAGCCTCAACCGGGGCCGTTCCGTGAGCCCATATCCGGAAAACTAAGGGCAGCAACCGATGGAGGTGCGGTTGCTGTACGACGAACTACCGAAGACCCTCTCCGCCGACGCCGACGACGACGCCGCGACGATACCTGAAGAACAAAGAAAGAGAGAGCCCTGAAGTCGAAACTTCGCGGCCGGAAGAAGACCTGACGACGCCACGTGGAAGCAGCGGAGCAAACCGCCGCAGCCGTGATCCGACGCCGCGACCCAACCGTAACGCACGACGACGAACCAGCGACCTCGACGTAATATTCGACGGCCACAACGTCACCGCTCTCGTCGACACTGGAGCCGACTATTCCGTCGTCAGTGGACCTTTTGCGACGAAGTTGAAGAAAGTGAAGACTGCTTGGCAAGGCCCTGAAATCCGGACCGCTGGGGGGTCATCTAATAACGCCGGCCGGTGTTTGCACAGCAAGAGTCACCATCAATAACCGGACTTATCCCGCCAGCTTTCTAATTCTGCAGCACTGCTCCAGGGATGTGATACTGGGGATGGACTTCCTAAGTCAACACGGCGCCGTGATCGACCTGAGGTCTGAGTCGATAACACTGACTGAGTCTGAGTCGATAACACTATCAGCAAGCGTTGCCGCCCCACACGACGCTGGAGAATCATGCCTTGAATGTAATTAAAGAGCAGGTCACCGTTCCGCCCCTCTCCAGCGTCGTCATTTCCGTCGGCACCGAAATACCCGCTGACATTGAAGGCGTCATCGAGGGCGATCAGCATCTGCTTGTGAAACATCAGATTTGCGTCGCAAGAGGCATCGCCGAGTTGCGCGATGGCAAAGCAAAGGTACTTCTGACAAACTTCAGCCACGAATATAGGCACCTTAACATTGGCACGACGGTCGCCCACATCGAGAAATTCGTGGACACCAGCCATGCTTTCGCCCTCTGCGATGCTACCGAACCTGCTTCGACGAATCGAGGTCCCAAACCAGATTTCGACGTCAACCCGAACCTTCCGAAGGTCAAGCAAGACCAGCTAAAGGCCCTGCTCCTGCGATACAAAGACTGCTTCTCGGCGTCGTCAAGAATTCGACAGACCCCAGTCGCGAAACATCGGATCATTACAGAAGAAAGTGCTCGACCAGTTCGACAGAGCCCGTACCGAGTATCGACGCGCGAACGCGAGGCCGTGAAGAAGCAAGTCGACGAAATGCTACGCGACGACATAATCCAGCCGTCCAAGAGTCCCTGGGCGTCTCCCGTGGTTTTGGTGAAGAAGAAGGACGGCACGCTACGTTTTTGCGTCGACTATCATCGCCTGAACAAGATCACTAAGAAGGACGTGTACCCCTCCCACGGATAGACGACGCCCTGGATCGACTCCACAATGCAAAGTACTTTTCGTCGATGGACCTCAAGACAGGCTACTGGCAAATCGAAGTCGACGAGAGAGACCGAGAAAAGACTGCTTTCATAACTCCAGACGGCCTGTTCGAGTTCAAGGTCATGCCTTTTGGTCTTTGCTCGGCACCCGCGACGTTCCAGCGTGTTATGGACACCGTACTGGCCGGCTTGAAGTGGCAGACCTGCCTTGTGTACTTGGACGACGTCGTTGTGTTTTCTTCAAACTTCGACGAACATCTCCGACGCCTAGAAGCTGTACTTCAGGCAATCAAGGCCTCCGGACTCACCCTGAAGCCAGAAAAGTGCCGCTTTGCGTACGGGGAACTTCTGTTCTTGGGTCACGTCATCAGCAAGTCTGGAGTTTGCCCCGACCCACGAAAAACAGCTGCAATCGCTGCCTTCCCGCCGCCCACCGACAAGAAGGCCGTTCGCCGATTTCTCGGCTTGTGCGCCTATTATAGACGCTTCGTCAAGGAATTTTCACGCATCGCCGAGCCACTAACTCAGCTCACGAAAAACGACGTGGAATTCACGTGGGGGGAGCGGCGCAAGTCGAAGCATTTCAAGAATTGAAACGGCGCCTGCAGACGCCTCCAATACTTGCGCATATCGACGAACACGCCGACACGGAAATACACACCGACGCAAGCAGCGTAGGACTCGGCGCTGTTCTTGTCCAGAGAACTGCCGGCGTGGAAAGGGTTATCAGTTATGCTAGCCGGTCGCTATCCAAGGCGGAAGCCAACTATTCCACAACAGAAAAGGAGTGCCTTGCCATCATCTGGGCAACGTCAAAGTTTCGCCCCTACCTCTACGGCAGGCCCTTCAAAGTTGTGAGCGACCACCACGCCTTGTGTTGGCTAGCTAACCTGAAGGACCCTTCCGGTCGTCTCGCAAGATGAAGTCTGAGACTTCAAGAATTCGACGTTACCGTCGTTTACAAGTCCGGACGAAAACACTCTGACGCCGACTGCTTGTCTCGCGCCCCCGTCGACCCGCCGCCGCTGGATGACCAGGAGGATGACTTCTTCTTGGGAACCATAAGTGCCGACGACTTCGCCGCACGACAGCGCGCCGATCCGGAACTCAAGGGCCTTATGGAACACCTCAAGGGCAAAGCCACCGTGGCTCCAAAGGTATTCAGAGGAGGACTGGAGTCGTTTTGCATGCGCAACGGCGTTCTGCTAAAGAAAAACTTCTCACCACTTCGGGCCGACTCCCTCCTCGTAGTACCTTCGGCATTACGGCCAGAAGTTCTGCATGCTTTGCATGACGACCCGACGGCTGGACACCTTGGATTTTCCCGTACGCTGGCAAGGATACAAGAAAAGTACTACTAGCCTCGCCTCACTGCCGACGTCACCCACTACGTGAGGACTTGCCGAGATTGTCAGCGACGGAAGACACCACCGACTAGGCCAGCCGGACTTCTGCAACCCATCGAGCCACCTCGCCGGCCGTTCCAGCAAATCGGCATGGACTTACTGGGGCCGTTCCCGACGTCGAATTCCGGAAACAAGTGGATCGTCGTAGCTACACTACCTCACCCACTACGCCGAGACAAGGGCCCTGCCCAAGGGCAGTGCCGCCGAGGTAGCAAAGTTCTTCGTCGAGAACATCGTACTGCGTCATGGCGCCCCAGAGGTCCCCATTACCGACAGAGGTACGGCCTTTACCGCGGACCTAACTCAGGCGATCCTAAGGTACAGCCAAACAAGTCACCGCCGGACCACCGCCTACCACCCACAGACCAACGGCCTGACCGAGCGTCTAAATAAGACCATCGCCGACATGCTGGCCATGTACGTCGACGTCGAACACAAGACGTGGGACGCCATCCTTCCGTACGTGACCTTCGCATACAACACGGCCGTGCAAGAAACGACGCAGATGACGCCATACAAGTTGGTCTACGGACGAAGCCCGGCAACGACGCTCGACGCCATGTTACCGAACGTCACCGATGAGGAAAACATCGACGTGACCGCCTACCTACAGCGCGCCGAAGAAGCACGACAGCTCGCCCGCGTGCGGATCAAGAATCAGCAGACGACCGACAGCCGCCGTTACAATCTTCGACGACGCTTCGTGGAATACCAGCCCGGCGACCGCGTTTGGGTGTGGGCACCGATACGCCGACGTGGACTTAGTGAAAAACTCCTTCGGCGATACTTCGGGCCGTACAAGGTGCTTCGACGTCTCGGTGCTCTGGACTACGAGGTCGTCCCGGACGGCATAACGAACTCTCAACGGCGCCGTGCGCGACCTGAAGTCATCCATGTCGTGCGCCTCAAGCCGTATTACGCGCGTTAGCAAACCAGAGGACTGCACTTATTGCTTAATTATTGAACTTTCTTTCTTTATTGTTGCATGCATTTTCCCCCCGTGTTCTGTTTTTTAAGCATCGGGACGATGCCTTTTCAGAGGGGGGCATTGCCACGCGCTATTCTTATTTTCACTTTTGTTGTATTCGGTTTTCGCCCACAAAGACCGTCAGCAAAGCTCAGCTCAAACCGCGCCTTATTGTTCTAGAAGCTTCGCGATTATTGTAGATCGTTTTGTTAAGATTGCGCGCAAGACGCGACCACTCGAGATTATTCCTGAGCTTGCGCGATGACCAGTGATAAGGCTAGAATGTTCGACGCGTGATGCATAAAAGCCGGCGCGCTCCAACGATGTTCAGTTGATCGACGGCTGACGCTCTGCTCGCCGCTATCAGTGCCAGCGTGTATTGCTGTAATCTTACTTTCTATTTACCGGCCACAAGTTCGGCCTAATAAACAGTTTCATCTTGGACACGTCGCCTGCTGCCTTCGTCGACGTCACACCCACGTGACAATATCATGCAGATTACGAGACCGTCTGAAGACTACCCGAGGTGGCACTGGAAAGATTAACTTAAGATTAGCACTCTGCGCTAGTATGTTGAAATGCTTTTTTAAGAATTGAAGAAACGTTTGGCACCGATGCTGAGTGTGTTAGGACCAGGTTACTTTGTGCCTGAACTGACGGTTGCTTCTTAGCGCGGAACAAATCGTTGCGATTAAGTGCATCGGCTCTTTTAACGGCATCCTCAACAATGCGGGGTGGGTATTCCTGTTGGATTAAAGCTTCGCGGAGTTGTTCACAGTTTTCACGAAAGTCTGACTGCTCTGAGCAAATTCTCTTAAAGCGGAGCGCCTGACTATAGACCTATTCCATGTTTGTAAACAGGGGTAGGCGCCGTCGACATTAGGGGAAAATTATAGCGACGTCCGGCTTGTAAGCTCCGCCCACCGTGTCCGGCGGGAAAGCCTGACTCCGTGCCTCCGCGCCGCCATAAGCGCTGGCGCAGCAGGTGCAAAAAGCTGCCTCCGAGCACCGTGCGTCGGGGCGCCTCTCGCTTGTTTACAAGCGGCGGCTGCAACCGAGGAAGTTGCAGCGGCTGTAAAGGGGACGCTGAAATGAACATATGAGCCATGTTGACGTGCAGCTCTAGCTCTGAGAACCTCATCAGAACGTTAGGTATATTCACGGCGCGAATGCGACTCATTTGCGAAATGTCGTCGCCGTTGCGGCAGTCTAGGTCGAACGTGTACGTTTTAATTTGTCAACTGATGCTAGAACGACCGACCCAGTTCAGCGATTTAAGAGGATATTGAGTACGATATGCAAATGCACGGAGTAAAATGCATCGTTACGCGAACCGTTACGGTAAATTCTCGCATATAAGAAATGTGCCGGGAATGTTATTCATGCAAACGAATTGGGCGATCTCGGCGACACTGTGATCCGGGTGACGCTTGCGATAATGCTTCAAGTACATGCTATGGATAATGCGGTTACGTACCTGTCAGGTTTGCGGCTCCCTTCGTAGGCTCTATTCGAGAGCGCGAAATGCGTACATCTTGTAAACAGACTCGGCAAGATTCCCGGTCGGGTGCTGTTTTTCTGTGAATTCCGAGAGACGTCAAAATCTCGTGAAGCGTCCCGCAGCCAGAACAGCCCTGCCTGATATACTTGTGTCATCGCAGCCGCATGCAATCAGGAAAGGCATAGTCGAAGTCATCCTTTCGTTCGCTGCCGCTTTAATGAAACGCAGAAAAAAAACATGCTCCGTGACCGAGTGATACCTTTAGTTCACGCGAGTATAACGAAATCCTTTTGACGCGTCTAAGAGTTCTGCAGGTGTACCAACACCTGCAAGGTAAACGTGCTATGCCTCCACAGAAGACTTATTCCAAAAAATGCGGTGCGGTACATTACAATGACAAACGCTTAATTGTCAGAGCTAATCGTTTTTCGCTGAGTAAGTCGCTCCAAAACATAACCGATGAACTGGCGTCGAAGACAAGTTCTCGATCGCGTTTTACAGCTAAAACTTAAAAAAAAAAACTTATTCACTCTTTCCTGTGCCTTGCCTCGTAAATCCCCTTGACAGCTCGTCGTTACACCGTTTTTTCTTCTTTGTACGACGACAAACAGCGCACGCACCAGCGAAAACACAGCAGCAACTGCGGTAGGCGCAGCGGCTTTTGCCTACCACGCGAAACTAAACGCCCGACGACAGCGCCACCGCATTTTCGTGACGTATGTCCGGTGGAATAGGTCTATACGGTATACTCGTTTTCCAATGTTTTACATGCGAACTTTTAAAGTGAAGATAACGGTGCCTGTCTGTAGGTTTCCTGTAAAGCTTGGTGGTTAGTTTGTTGTCAGATATGGCAAATGTGACGTCCAGAAAATTAATGGTAGAACGAGAGTATTCATGCGAAAACGAAATAGATTGGTGAACGGTGTTGAAATCAGCTATGAAGGATAAAAGTTCATTTTCACCATGGGGCCAGATGAGAAAAATGTCATCTATAAATGGCTTATAATAAAGTGGCTTTAACGCGCGATTTCTAATGAAGTCATTTTCCAGAACCGACATGAAAAGACTAGCGTAATTAGGTCCAATACGAGTGCCCATTGATGTTCCACTTACTTGGAGATAATTAGAGCCGTTAAATTCAAAATTATTAAGCTTTAAGATTAATTTCAATACGGTAGCTAATGTATCACTTCCAAAGGGTTTTTCATCAGACAATCCTTCGTACGCATGAACTACTGCCTGAAACTGATGAAAACTGATGAACCTGAACTACTGATGAGCGTTCCCGATAATGTCGGTTGTCGACCTTGCAAGAAGCCGCGATGCAAGGTCTGCGCGCATATGAAAATGTCAGATATTGCTAAAAGCACTGCTTCCGAATTCTTCTATAAGATTAAAGGTAATTTCACGTGTGACACCTACAACTGTATCTATTTGCTCGAGTGTTCCGTCTGCAATTTACAGTACATTGGACAAACCTAAACGCCGTTCAGATACCGATTTAACAACCATAAGTGTCATGCTGCCACTATTCCGAACCTTCCGCTATCAAAACACGTGCGCATTCCGGGCCACTCATTTGATAATATTACAGCTACAATCCTTCAATCTGGTTTCCGTTCCCACCACGAAAGAGAGCTTCGAGAATCGTATTTAATCTATAAATTTAAGGCCGTCACTTGTGGTATGAATGAAAGTGCTGGCAAACTTTCCTTTCTACCCATTTAGTTCCTCTTGACTTCCCCCGTTATTATTACCGCTAGATTCTTACGCAGATAGATTAGTTCCCTATTTCATTTCATTTTCTCTCGGATCATGACGAGATGTTGCGCACGCGCTTATGTTGATCTATAATCTGTGCTCAGTTGAACCTATCACGTATTTTCGTTTTGGTGACGCATATATACTGTCGCTTTATTTTTTGCACTCCGTTTTCGCCCGCAAATACGCATGCGTACATTCCAGTTTTCTTGTCCTATCACGCGTACTCTTCACCACGTGCTTTTAACAATCGCTTGTCAGCCAATAATAGTGCTACGCTAAGTCATTGGTCGTCTTATATTGCGTTGATGTCGCATGTGTGCATCACTCCGACGAAGGCCGGTCCCGCGGCCGAAACGTCAGTCCTTACGAGAACAATTTTTCCTACGTGCTTGATATATTTTTTTTGAACTGTTACTTCCGGGTCCTGTGTTATCCCTTCATTGTTTATATATATATATATATATATATATATATATATATATATATATATATATATATATATATATATATATATATCTGTTGACATGCAAGCCCCCCTTGAAAACAATTCCTAAATTCTTGCTATGCCACAGCCCTTTACTGGTCAACCACAGGAAGGAATAGAGTCCCCCCTTTTTTTTTTTTTTTTTGCGGAGTGCTGCTTTCTTTGATATCTCGCACAAAACAGTCTCTGATTCCGACGCCACTAAGACATTACAGTGCGAGCATAAACCAGTAAATTCCTGTCCAAAAAAATCACGCCATATCCACGAAGTGAATGATGATGAGTGGGCGAAGCTCGATCGTTTTCATCCATGGCAGAAAGAGAATGTGTGGTCAGGAACGCGCTTAGTACTTCATGGTCATCAGCGTCATCGTCATCGTTATCACGTGTAGTGGGTACATTCCACTATACTGGAACGCGCTTATACTTCATCGTTATCACGTGTAGTGGGTACATTCCACTATACTGCGTCATCGTCATCTTTATCACGTGGAGTGAGTACATTCCACTGCACGTGGCTACCTACCTACCTACCTTCTACTACTACAGAGGAGGGACATACCCACACCCTAAGGAGCTTCGCCCCTAAAAACGAACGCCGATATCTATTGAGAGTAGCCCGTTAGCAGTGAACAACCCTGAAACTGCCGACGAACGGACACGAACGAACCGTATCGCCGGAAGCGCGCCGCCGAAAGAGGACCTATGTCGTTTCCGGTCGAATCACTTGAAGAGAACTTCAAAATTGGCAGTACATGGAAAACCTTGCAGCACCCACGATGACGATGACGCTGATGACCATGAAGTACTAAGCGCGTTCCTGACCACACATTCTCTTTCTGCCATGGCTCTCACTAATGTAGCAGGAGAATTGACACTTGGGCCAGTAGGAATTGGTTGTGCACTTTTTTAACGGGCAGCGCGAAAACGCAGACACAAGAAGCATTTCTTAGCGAACTTCGGCGAGTTTGAGCGTATCTCGCTATCTATCTATCTATCTATCTATCTATCTATCTATCTATCTATCTATCTATCTATCTATCTATCTATCTATCTATCTACTAGCCGCCTACGACTTTGTGCTCTCCTGGCCGTATCGTTAATGGGATTTATACCAAATTTAGTATGGCATAACATGACCGCATGACGAACATAAATGGCTGGTCATATCATGAAAATCATGACTAACTTGTCATGAAAAGTATGATTTACATGCCACGCTCATGGCGCGCTCGCGGCCATTTCGTTAGCTTGATATACATCAAATTTGGAATTGAGTGACCTGACTGTATGACGAACATAAATGACAGGTGGTAATATGGAAATCATGACTTGTCATGTGCGACATAACTTGCATGCCACGCTCATGGAGCGCTCGCGGCTGTTTCGTTAGGTTGATATACACCAAATTTGATATTGAGTGGCATGACTGTATGACGAACATAAATGACAACTGGTAATATGGAAATCATCACTTGTCATGAGCGACATGACTTGCATTCCACGCTCATGGCGCGCTCGCGGCCGTTTCGTTAGCTTGATGTACACCAAACTTGGTATTGAGTGACGTGACTGTATGACGAACATAAATGACTAGTGGTAATATCAAAATCATGACTTGTCATGTGCCACATGACTTGTATGCCACGCTCATGGAGCGCTCGCGGTCGTTTCGTTAGCTTGAGGTACACCAAATTTGGAATTGAGTGACCTGACTGTATGACGAACATAAATGACAGGTGGTAATATGCAAATGATGAGGTGCATGTCATGAACAACATGATTTACATGCCACGCTCATGGCGCGCTCGCGGCCGTTTCGTTAGCTTGATACACACCAAATTTGGAATTGAGTGACAAGACTGTATGACGAACATAAATGACAGGTGGTAATATGCAAATGATGAGGTGCATGTCATGAACAACATGATTTACATGCCACGCTCATGGCGCGCTCGCGGCCGTTTCGTTAGCTTGATACACACCAAATTTGTATTTGAGTGACGTGACTGTATGACGAACATAAATGACTAGTGGTAATATCAAAATCATGACTTGTCATGTGCGACATGACTTGTATGCCACGCTCATGGAGCGCTCGCGGTCGTTTCGTTAGCTTGATACACACCAAATTTGGAATTGAGCGACCTGACTGTATGACGAACATAAATGGCAGGTGGTAATATGCAAATAATGAGGTGCATGTCATGAACAACATGATTTACATGCCACGCTCATGGTGCGCTCGCGGCCGTTCCGTTAGCTTGATATAAACCAAACTTGGTATTGAGTGACGTGACTGTATGACGAACATAAATGACAACTGGTAATATGGAAATCATCACTTGTCATGAGCGACATGACTTGCATTCCACGTTCATGGCGCGCTCGCGGCCGTTTCGTTAGCTTGATGTACACCAAACTTGGTATTGAGTGACGTGACTGTATGACGAACATAAATGACAAGTGGTAATATGGAAATCATGACTTGTCATGTGCGACATAACTTGCATGCCACGCTCATGGAGCGCTCGCGGCTGTTTCGTTAGCTTGATATACACCAAATTTGATATTGAGTGGCATGACTGTATGACGAACATAAATGACAACTGGTAATATGGAAATCATCACTTGTCATGAGCGACATGACTTGCATTCCACGCTCATGGCGCGCCTCGCGGCCGTTTCGTAAGCTTGATGTACACAAAACTTGGTATTGAGTGACGTGACTGTATGACGAACATAAATGACTAGTGGTAATATCAAAATCATGACTTGTCATGTGCGACATAACTTGCATGCCACGCTCATGGTGCGCTCGCGGCCGTTCCGTTAGCTTGATATAAACCAAACTTGGTATTGAGTGGCATGACTGTATGACGAACATAAATGACAACTGGTAATATGGAAATCATCACTTGTCATGAGCGACATGACTTGCATTCCACGCTCATGGCGCGCCTCGCGGCCGTTTCGTAAGCTTGATGTACACAAAACTTGGTATTGAGTGACGTGACTGTATGACGAACATAAATGACTAGTGGTAATATCAAAATCATGACTTGTCATGTGCGACATGACTTGTATGCCACGCTCATGGAGCGCTCGCGGTCGTTTCGTTAGCTTGAGGTACACCAAATTTGCTATTGAGTGACCTGACTGTATGACGAACATAAATGACAGGTGGTAATATGCAAATGATGAGGTGCATGTCATGAACAACATGATTTACATGCCACGCTCATGGAGCGCTCGCGGCCGTTTCGTTAGCTTGATATACACCAAATTTGATATTGAGTGGCATGACTGTATGACGAACATAAATGACAACTGGTAATATGGAAATCATCACTTGTCATGAGCGACATGACTTGCATTCCACGTTCATGGCGCGCTCGCGGCCGTTTCGTTAGCTTGATGTACACCAAACTTGGTATTGAGTGACGTGACTGTATGACGAACATAAATGACAAGTGGTAATATGCAAATCATGACTTGTCATGTGCGACATAACTTGCATGCCACGCTCATGGCGCGCTCGCGGCCGTTTCGTTAGCTTGATACACACCAAATTTGGAATTGAGTGACCTGACTGTATTACGAACATAAATGACAACTGGTAATATGGAAATCATCACTTGCCATGAGCGACATGACTTGCATTCCACGCTTATGGCGCGCCTCGCGGCCGTTTCGTAAGCTTGATGTACACAAAACTTGGTATTGAGTGACGTGACTGTATGACGAACATAAATGACTAGTGGTAATATCAAAATCATGACTTGTCATGTGCGACATGACTTGTATGCCACGCTCATGGAGCGCTCGCGGTCGTTTCGTTAGCTTGAGGTACACCAAATTTGATACTGAGTGACGTGACTGTATGACGAACATAAATGACAGGTGGTAATATGCAAATGATGAGGTGCATGTCATGAACAACATGATTTACATGCCACGCTCATGGCGCGCTCGCGGCCGTTTCGTTAGCTTGATACACACCAAATTTGGAATTGAGCGACCTGACTGTATTACGAACATAAATGACAACTGGTAATATGGAAATCATCACTTGCCATGAGCGACATGACTTGCATTCCACGTTCATGGCGCGCTCGCGGCCGTTTCGTTAGCTTGATGTACACCAAACTTCGTATTGAGTGACGTGACTGTATGACGAACATAAATGACAAGTGGTAATATGCAAATCATGACTTGTCATGTGCGACATAACTTGCATGCCACGCTCATGGCGCGCTCGCGGCCGTTTCGTTAGCTTGATACACACCAAATTTGGAATTGAGTGACGTGACTGTATGACGAACATAAATGACAAGTGGTAATATGCAAATCATGACTTGTCATGTGCGACATAACTTGCATGCCACGCTCATGGCGCGCTCGCGGCCGTTTCGTTAGCTTGATACACACCAAATTTGGTATTGAGTGACGTGACTGTATGACGAACATAAATGACTAGTGGTAATATCAAAATCATGACTTGTCATGTGCGACATGACTTGTATGCCACGCTCATGGAGCGCTCGCGGTCGTATCGTTAGCTTGATACACACCAAATTTGGAATTGAGTGACGTGACTGTATTACGAACATAAATGACAACTGGTAATATGGAAATCACCACTTGCCATGAGCGACATGACTTGCATTCCACGTTCATGGCGCGCTCGCGGCCGTTTTGTTAGCTTGATGTACACCAAACTTGGTATTGAGTGACGTGACTGTATGACGAACATAAATGACAAGTGGTAATATGCAAATCATGACTTGTCATGTGCGACATAACTTGCATGCCACGCTCATGGAGCGCTCGCGGTCGTTTCGTTAGCTTGATACACAACAAATTTGGTATTGAGTGACGTGACTGTATGACGAACATAAATGACTAGTGGTAATATCAAAATCATGACTTGTCATGTGCGACATGACTTGTATGCCACGCTCATGGAGCGCTCGCGGCCGTTTCGTTAGCTTGATACACACCAAATTTGGAATTGAGTGACGTGACTGTATTACGAACATAAATGACAACTGGTAATATGGAAATCACCACTTGCCATGAGCGACATCACTTGCATTCCACGTTCATGGCGCGCTCGCGGCCGTTTTGTTAGCTTGATGTACACCAAACTTGGTATTGAGTGACGTGACTGTATGACGAACATAAATGACAAGTGGTAATATGCAAATCATGACTTGTCATGTGCGACATAACTTGCATGCCACGCTCATGGCGCGCTCGCGGCCGTTTCGTTAGCTTGATACACACCAAATTTGGAATTGAGTGACCTGACTGTATGACGAACATAAATGACAACTGGTAATATGGAAATCATGACTTGTCATGTGCGACATAACTTGCATTCCACGCTCATGGCGCGCCTCGCGGCCGTTTCGTTAGCTTGATGTACACCAAACTTGGTATTGAGTGACGTGACTGTATGACGAACATAAATGACTAGTGGTAATATCAAAATCATGACTTGTCATGTGCGACATGACTTGTATGCCACGCTCATGGAGCGCTCGCGGTCGTTTCGTTAGCTTGAGGTACACCAAATTTGATATTGAGTGACGTGACTGTATGACGAACATAAATGACAGGTGGTAATATGCAAATGATGAGGTGCATGTCATGAACAACATGATTTACATGCCACGCTCATGGCGCGCTCGCGGCCGTTTCGTTAGCTTGATACACACCAAATTTGGAATTGAGTGACCTGACTGTATTACGAACATAAATGACAACTGGTAATATGGAAATCATCACTTGCCATGAGCGACATGACTTGCATTCCACGTTCATGGCGCGCTCGCGGCCGTTTTGTTAGCTTGATGTACACCAAACTTGGTATTGAGTGACGTGACTGTATGACGAACATAAATGACAAGTGGTAATATGCAAATCATGACTTGTCATGTGCGACATAACTTGCATGCCACGCTCATGGCGCGCTCGCGGCCGTTTCGTTAGCTTGATACACACCAAATTTGGAAATGAGTGACCTGACTGTATTACGAACATAAATGACAAATGGTAATATGGAAATCATCACTTGCCATGAGCGACATGACTTGCATTCCACGCTCATGGAGCGCTCGCGGCCGTTTCGTTAGCTTGATGTACACCAAACTTGGTATTGAGTGACGTGACTGTATGACGAACATAAATGACAAGTGGTAATATGGAAATCATGACTTGTCATGTGCGACATAACTTGCATGCCACGCTCATGGAGCTCTCGCGGCCGTTTTGTTAGCTTGATATACACCAAATTTGATATTGAGTGGCATGACTGTATGACGAACATAAATGACAACTGGTAATATGGAAATCATCACTTGTCATGAGCGACATGACTTGCATTCCACGCTCATGGCGCGCCTCGCGGCCGTTTCGTTAGCTTGATGTACACCAAACTTGGTATTGAGTGACGTGACTGTATGACGAACATAAATGACAAGTGGTAATATGGAAATCATGACTTGTCATGTGCGACATAACTTGCATGCCACGCTCATGGAGCGCTCGCGGCCGTTTTGTTAGCTTGATATACACCAAATTTGATATTGAGTGGCATGACTGTATGACGAACATAAATGACAACTGGTAATATGGAAATCATCACTTGTCATGAGCGACATGACTTGCATTCCACGCTCATGGCGCGCCTCGCGGCCGTTTCGTTAGCTTGATGTACACCAAACTTGGTATTGAGTGACGTGACTGTATGACGAACATAAATGACAAGTGGTAATATGGAAATCATGACTTGTCATGTGCGACATAACTTGCATGCCACGCTCATGGAGCGCTCGCGGCCGTTTTGTTAGCTTGATATACACCAAATTTGATATTGAGTGGCATGACTGTATGACGAACATAAATGACAACTGGTAATATGGAAATCATGACTTGTCATGTGCGACATAACTTGCATGCCACGCTCATGGCGCGCTCGCGGCCGTTTCGTTAGCTTGATACACACCAAATGTGGAATTGAGTGACCTGACTGTATTACGAACATAAATGACAAGTGGTAATATGGAAATCATGACTTGTCATGTGCGACATAACTTGCATGCCACGCTCATGGAGCGCTCGCGGCCGTTTTGTTAGCTTGATATACACCAAATTTGATATTGAGTGGCATGACTGTATGACGAACATAAATGACAACTGGTAATATGGAAATCATCACTTGTCATGAGCGACATGACTTGCATTCCACGCTCATGGCGCGCCTCGCGGCCGTTTCGTTAGCTTGATGTACACCAAACTTGGTATTGAGTGACGTGACTGTATGACGAACATAAATCACTAGTGGTAATATCAAAATCATGACTTGTCATGTGCGACATGACTTGTATGCCACGCTCATGGAGCGCTCGCGGTCGTTTCGTTAGCTTGAGGTACACCAAATTTGGTATTGAGTGACATGACTGTGTGACGAACATAAATGACAAGTGGTAATATGGAAATCCTGACATGTCATGAGCGACATGACTTGCATGCCACGCTCATCGAGCGCTTGCGGCTGTTTCGTTAGCTTGATATACAGCAAATTTGGGATTGAGTGACGTGACTGTATGACGAACATAAATGACAGCTGGTAATATGCAAATAATGACGTGCATGTCATGAACAACATGATTTACATGCCACGCTTATGGCGCGCTCGCGGCCGTTTCGTTAGCTTGATATACACCAAACTTGGTATTGAGTGACGTGACTGTATGGCGAACATAAATGACAAGTGGTAATATGGAAAACATGACTTGTCATGTGCGACATGACTTGCATGCCACGCTCATGGCGCGCTCGCGGCAGTTTCGTTAGCTTGATACACACGACATTTGGTACTGAGTGACATGACTGTTTAACGAACATAAGTGGCAGGTGGTAACATGAAAATCTTGTCATGCATGTCATCTACAACGCCATTTACATGTCACGCTCATGGGGCGCTTGTGTCCAGTTCGCTAGCTTGATATACACCAAAACTGGTATTGCGCGACGTGACTGTATGACGAACATAAATGACAGGTCTTAACATGTGAAACATGACATGCAAATTATGTAAAGCATGATTTGCTCCTTCCTGGCTGCTTCGCATTACATCGATTCCCACAGTGCGTGGGATCTGCCGGCTTTTTTTTTCTTTTTTCCTCGTTTTCCCGCAGCCCATTTTAAAATGCATATTCACTAATGTTCCTTGAAGACAATTTTTTCTATCGGCCATTTTAAACCAGAACACATTTATGTCTGCACAAACGCAGGTGTTGCTTTTCGATGAATCTAATTATGAGTTTTTATATTAAATGCGAAGCATTCCTTTGCGTACTGCAGCAACTTTTAGCATCTCTATCTATCTATCTATCTATCTATCTATCTATCTATCTATCTATCTATCTATCTATCTATCTATCTAGCCGCCTACGTCTGGGTGCTCTCATGATCACCCCCCTTAACTTGGCGTAAACGAAGATTAGTATGGGAGGGTAATATAATTTGACGAATGTGACTCGCTCGTTATGACACGAATAATGTAACAATCCCGTCGCGTACGTCGTCAGACCTTTTCCGCCAGACACGTGTGGCACATTCCCGCATACCACGGGCGGGTATGTGCCACAGGTATGCGGGTGATTGACAGTTCATATCTACCCAGGAACGGTGAGAACAGTGTCACAAGCGAGCGCTCAAATAAGCGCGCGACGCCGATTTCTAACGGCGGCGCGAAATCCAGGCGCCGATATGTCGCGACGGGCCCAGCGCAACGAAGAAACAGGCATCAAAAGACGCCCTGCGCGCGCGCCTCCTCTCCCCCTCGAAACGACCGCCGCCACGCCACCCACTCTCTCGGATCGGAGGGAAAGGGTAACAGGAGGGTGAGGGAAAGGGTAACGCAACGCCAAGTTAGGCCGCCATGAGTGGAAGCCACGAGAAAGATATCGCCCTTTCAATAGCTTTGGCTGTGCTGCGCGCCGAGGAGAAATCTGGAAACTTCGCGAATTCGCAATGCCCACGAACTATAGGTGGCGCGCTGTACGATTCAAGATGGCGCCCGATGGAGGGTCAATCCGTTTGTTAGCATAGGAACAGATAGGACGTGCGTACGTACGGCCCGTGCCACTTTCACCGGATGAACTCATGAGCTGCACTGAAATTGATATGAGACCGAAATGCTTTCTCAAACCACGGAAGCTCGCCACCTAATTATTTGCCGCGGTGTGAAGGGTTATATTTCACCTCAGTTACCGTGCATAAGCGATGCTGTGCGAAATCCTGTGCGTGCTGCAGAAAACTTCATGAACTAGAATTGGCGTGTGACCTGAACGGCGCTCCGAGATACTACCGAGCCTACCTGACGGATTTGCCGCAGTGGTAGGCCGCTAGCGAGTAGCCTCATCGCTGCTGCACGAGACCGAATGTTTAACGTGGCGATGGTTTGCAAACATACGCCGTCGTCATTACTTGCGCAGTCAGGAACGCGGAGTTGCTTCTTCAACGGATTTAACATTCAATTTAGTAGCGCTTGTGTCACAGCCATGCTCAGACTCAAGCCGTGCGCAATTCACTGCACTCGGATGCCGCAGGTTCGATCAGCACGATCGAAACATGAATATCGAAAAGAACACGCACGTATGCTTTTCGCAACGACGAATTCTTCGACGTTGCGAAAATGCGTCGAACAACTATGCCCATCGGAAGGTACCGGTGAAGTACAGGAGAAGTGAGCCGATAGGCGTGGATTGTGGCCGTGACTGCACGTTTCATCGCTCTAACCATTTCGCTTCCCTGTTCCGAACTCGAGTGTTCTGGCGGAATGCGGCGCTCGATAATATCCACAATAATTGCGCTACGTGCAATGTACAAGAAAAACTATGTTCTTATTTTGATCTCGCTGATGGATACTATACATTAAATACAATCAAAGTGACTTACGAGCGTGAAAAAACATTAGCGCGCGAGGGGACGTGAAGTGCAACTCGCTCCTCGTGAGTAAGCAGCTGATCGTTCATCGTCACTGTCACACTCCTTCTCACACACACACACGCTTTCACAGCCTTTTCCGTCCAGTGGAAAATCCTCGTCGTCAAAGTGGTTCCTCTTAACATCATTGCTGAAAGCAATCTGAAGAATTTCCTCCGCCGAACGACTTCGATTAGTCCTCGTCACAACGTTATCTGGGCGAGCAGAACTTGTTGCTCTCACACCGGTCAACAAACAAATCGCTTGCGGAGTGCTGCCATCTATCAACAAAAGTACAAAAACAAGCGGCGCAGCACTGGCCATTTTGAGATTACTCAGTTATACATCGCTAGCTCGCGCGACTTCCCGCCTGCAATGTTATAAATTCATGCACTACAAAAGCACTGACGAATGCTATATGCAAGTAAAACAAGGTGAGTTTCAACTGAGAAGGTCAGACGACAGCGTTTAACTAACCTACGTGGCTACACAAAACCTCGCGAAGCTGATATTTGTACGATATGGGTCATCGTTGAACGCGCGAGTTGGCACGTATTTTCACGAAAGCTTCGCGTCTCGCAAGAACGAGTCAGATTTATCGTGTCACGGAGGGCCCGGTTTGTTCACTGAAGCAGGAAACATGCAAACTCGTAGTGTTTCTTTCCTGCTAACACAGCCGAAAGAGTGCGCTACTGCGTAGGGCTGCCATGGTGTCGTCTACTGATCAACCATGAGAGGACGCTCCTAAATTCCGCTAGGGGCGCGACAATCTATGGGCATTGCGAATACAGTGGCGAGCGAATATAAGCAAGCGGCGACAGAGGGTCGAGTAGTGAGCGAGTACTCCATTGTGAGTAAGTGAGTGTGTGATGTCGTCACTCAGTTCGTGAGTGAAGGATGGTGTTGTCGGTGAAGTTTGATTGCTGAAATGCGGTCAGTCGATCTGGAAGAATCGAATGGCGACGCCGTGGGAGCTGCAGAAGTTTTGAGGATCGTTTCCTGGAAGAGAAACCTCGGACGCACGGGACGACAACCAGCGCTGGACTTTGTGTGAGTGTCTTCCTGGAAGAGAAGCATTCACGTTTAGTTCCAAGAACTTTGGACTGAATACGTTTGATGAACATTCTAGTCTTTAAGTGTCTTGGATAGTTTAATGCATGAGATTGCATTACAGCGCAAATTGTTTGTTCCGGTTGTTTTGAACACCATCAGAGTTGCGTTGTGAGTTGTGTTGTATTTGATACCTGCCAAGTGTGCATGTTTCTGAGTTATCGTTTGTACTGCCTTATCTGAGAATATATTTTGTTTGTGTTATCAACTCTCGGCTCTGACTCGGTCTTTGGACCACAACCGGCATTCGCTGGCGCACTAAAGGGACCACTTCTAAATTGTCCGTCCTTTCGTGGTGTGTTTCGGGGGGGACCGATCCGTCAGCCCTTGGAATCCGCCCGGCGATTGCCTCCCCATTCACGGGAGCTGTGACAAACAGACATAGGTAATTTCAATGTGAGAGCGTTAAGAAAAAGCTGACATCGGCAGCGTTGACCCGACAAATGCAAAGAATCAATGTCAGGGTCCTAGCAGGAATCGAACCCAAGCATTCTGCGTGGCAAGCAAGTATTCTAGCACAGAGCCACGGCAGATCTCGGAACTGCTTTTCATATAGCCCCTAATGTTCGTGAAACTTCAATTGTGGTTGCAGTGCTGGCTATCCAATTTATAAATATTACATATCTACTCCTATGATACAGTCAACCCGTCGGGTTAACGTCAATTGTAGTTAAGCGCCATTAACTGAAGTTGATTTGTGAAGCAGTGTCCAAGGCTACTATCCTCGCGAGCACAAGCGCCACCTATCAGCCTACCGCTTCTGGTGTTGCTAATACCCATGTTGCTGTTGACATCGTTACGCAACTGTAAACAACTGGTTGTATAAAACACGCGACTGCGGAACATATGTCTGTGCGTACAACATTTGTACATATCTTTAACGTCATTTCGTAACGTTGCGCTCCATAAAAAAATTACAACGCAGTCACCTTCCCTCCGCATGCTTCGCGTAACATCGATTCCCAAGATACGTGGGATCTGCCGAATTTTATTTCTTCCGATGTGTCCACAAAACTTAAAAAAAAAAGACATCACGTGCTTTGCCCACCCGTTCCATTGCAGTCAATTCTATCAAGCCGCTCAAGCCATACGCACATAAAAAATATAGGTTCATTTGCACGCTAGATGGAAGCGTTGGGGCTATACAAAGATATAAAAATGTAATAACCTAAAGTCCGAATCATAAATGGACGTGAAAAAATGTTCAAAAGCCACCTATGTAGGTTGCACCGTCAGTGCACAAATGACATCCGATTTATGTGTGCACAGACGCAGCGTTGCTTTTCGTTGACTCTAAATATAAGTTTTCGGGGCGAAGTTCCTTAGGGTGTGGGTCTGTCCCTCCTCTGTAGTAGTAGTAGTAGTAGTAGTAGTAGTAGTAGTAGTAGTAGTAGTAGTAGTAGTAGTAGTAGTAGTAGTAGGTAGGTAGCCACGTATAGTGGAATGTACCCACTCCACGTGATAAAGATGACGATCACGCAGTAGCCTATAGTGAAATGTACCCACTACACGTGATAACGATTACGTATAAGCGCGTTCCAGTATAGTGGAATGTACTCACTACACGTGATAACGATGACGTTGATGACGATGAAGTATAAGCGCGTTCCAGACCACGCATTCTCTTTCTGCCATGGATGAAAACGATCGAGCTTCGCCCACTCATCATCATTCACTTCGTGGATATGGCGTGATTTTTTATATATTTCTTCCGATGTATCCACAAAACTTTTTTTTAAAAGACATCACGTAATTTGCACGCCCGTTCCATTGCAGTCAATTCTACAAAGCTGCTCAAGCCATACGTAAGGGACGTACGTATGTATTTATCTACAAGAATACTTGAAAGAAGTTGTGAGTGCATAATAGAGGGAAAAATAGTGTGATTTGCGGTGGTTTTATTAAACGCGAGCGATTCATTTTCTGTAGTTATCGTAACGTGTCGTCTTCCTATTCGCCTCGAGATCTTGGAGTGGCGCCCTCTCGCGTGTGACGTCAGGGAGGGGGACTCGGATGCAGCTCTTCGCGCGCGCGTTCGCTACGTGAAGGCTGCTCGACGCTGCCAGCCTGTCTATCGCGCTCGAGTTATTGAAACATTGGTGGGCGAGTTGATAAAGCAATTTGTACTGAATGTTCAAGAAAAATGCACAGCGAAATCGAGCGGAGTTGCCGTCAGGAGCACGTTCTGTGTCGATTGCTCCTGTTGTCGTCTGCTAGCCATCCATGTGTACATCTGCTTCTATGGTGAATTTTTTTCTTTTCGCGACTGTTCTATGGCCGTGGCGCACTCAAAATGACTTTGCTGCCCGTTTACGATAACTGACTTCAGCGTTCGGGCTTCAGCTTCCATGTCTGCGTTAAAGCGCAATAAATGTATACCGCGTGCTGCGCGTGTTCGGTTGCCAAGCCTGCTTCTTCGATTCAATTCCTATGTTCGGAGCATGACAAACGACGTGTGATGTCATTCAAATAAATTAAGTGGCGTTACCGGCAACAACGTTTGATTAAATACACATTTTTAACAGCTGCTGTGTAAGCGCGTCGTAAGTACTTTAAATTGAAACACGAAATAAACAGGGGTGAGTCTAAAGGGGATGCACGACGGGTGTATGAAATATCGGTAGGTTGTCCGGAGTGATTTTCTTTTGTTTTATATTTTTTGCAACATAATTTAATCCTTACGTTAATAAATCGACGTTTGTTCACTCGTTCACGGTGGTCTGAAAATATGCTGGACGGAATTAGTGTAATCACACTAACGTTGATAAATATAAAGCTTTCGCATCGAAAGATGTATTTGCAATAATATACTGTAAATCAGTCTCAACGGTCGACTCCTGATGTGGCTTGGTGCGATCACTGTACTAAAGAGACTCGAGTTACTTATGCATTTGCCTAAGTTGACTCGAAGGCGAAAGCCATCTTTTTCTTGAGTCGATGTATTCTTCCTTCGCCGCCCCCCCTCTGAATGCTTTCTGGACGTAACGTGGTTTTGCATTGAAGCTTTCTACACATCACCTGGTTTTGCATCGCCTCCGAGATCGGCCCACCAATCACGGAGGCAATGCAAAGCGACGATGTCATGTGATGACGTAATCATGTGACATGACGTTATGACGTCACAAATTTTGTCAGTCTGGGATGTCATGATGACGTGATCATGTGATGAATTTTCGCATCACTCGTGTTGACGCTGGCGACGCGGGACGCCGACGGTCAATTTTCGCAATTTATGTGGAATCTAAGGCTCCCACCTTAAAATATTCAATCTTGTTACAGCACGGTAAAAAATCACAATAATCAGCCACAGGGGCCAAAAGAATGGTGGGAAAGAGCTCTCTTCCTCCTCTTCCTGGACACATTCGCCGATTTTTCCTAATATTTACGAAGCTGTATTATCGGTGTCAAGTGAAACGCGAACACTGCAGCGGATGGCATTAGAAATATAGTGCGCGCCATCCTGTCATTACCATTGGCAGGCTCGCACAGTCGAGTAGGCAGCACTGCGCGATCGAAAACATGAATGCGGCTCATGAACGTATCTATCTCTAATCATAAGAGTCGAACTGTACCACGCGCACCACTGCTGGCGTTTCATTCCGAGCGATCTTATTTGCATCCACTCACCCAATCTATGCTAGTGGTCCGCACTAACCCGGTGGTCGATGAACTTATAGATTTCATTTTGTCGGCTGTCGCGTCTGCACAAGTCCACGTGACTACAATTGGGAGTGGAGCGTGAATTTTAGTTCATCTCAAGTCTGTTTACACAACGCTGATTTTTGCTAATAAGCCGCAAAATTGATCGCGCTGCGATTTCAAAGCAGCGTAGACTCTCTTTAACTCACTTGGCGAGGGCGTTCGCGCTTTCACGTAAGCTATTTCAACGCCATCCAGCCCAGTGAGCGACGCTACGAACTCGGGGACATGAAGCTGCCCGCGATGGCTGTAGGTATACAGAAGATATGTTAAATGTTAACGTTTCTTAAACTCAGGTAATGCTAGCAGTCATCTCAAAAAATATCATAAGAAGAAAATGCAGCTAGCAGTCGAGGAACGCCGTGCGACGCGAGCGAACTATAACGAAAATGCTGCTGTTTTAGCCAGAGCGTAGCAGACGACAAAAGCCGAATCCCCGCCCTTGCGTCACCGGAGCGCCGTTCGCAGCGCCGCCATCGGTCGCACACGAGGCGAATATTGAATCATGCGCATCATAGCATGAAAATTGCGTATA
>JALIZH010013313.1:0-97425 GCA_030522465.1 Rhipicephalus appendiculatus | reverse complement strand
TTATGACACATTGACATATATACACACAAACACGCACACACAAGCACATACACGCACGCACACACACATATACAGCCGCCCAAATCTTTCAACTATCTTGCGCGAGCGCCGACTTTTTTGTGCGTGAGCGCCATAGGACGGAGCCAAGTTGCGAACAGGGCGAGAGTAAGCGCATGGCCACGAAGCGCGCTCAGATGGGCCCATCGTCTGCTTGGCTGTTCCTTCGTGAGAACGTCACCATGTATTAAATCACTTCAGACGAGCAGGCAACGCCTCTTGCTCGTATCTTACATTCCGAAGATCAGCAAGCGATCTCTCGAAAATGAAATTCGAAGATACGTCACACGCCCCCGAGCATGAGAAAAGCTGACAAATGTGGATGGTTCATTTGTTATCTGTCGACGCAAACGCTTTTTTTTTCATCTGTAGGAGACGCGCTGCCTGTTCGTCTGAATTGAGTTAATGCAGGGTGGCGTTCTCACGGAGGAACAGCCAAACAGACATTGGGCCCAGCTTAGCGCGCTTCGTGGGCACGCGCTTACTCTCGCCCTGTTTCCAACTTGGCTCCGTCGTACGGCGCTGACGCACAAAAAAGCCGGCGCTCGCGCACGATAGTTAAATATTTGGGCGCCTGTACGAGTACAGATGACCATGCCACGCATGGACACACACAGCCTGTCATTGCCGCTACACGCATGTGCCAGTCTGAACAACCTGCGATTGGTAATATTATCCACAGTATTATTACCTTCCGATCTCCCCCATGCGAAAGAAGTTTTCTTGCATGATCTCAAATGCTTGAAGCGTCGAATCGCCGTCACAAATTCATTAGGCAAACAGTTTGCCTACAGCTTGTGTTTTCAGGTTATTCAATGAAGGGCCTCGCAGTTTTTCATTTTGCTTGTCATCACAAATACAAATCAGGCACACCTGCAAGAAAGAGAGGAAGCAGAGCGAATTCTCTGACGTGAAGCTTTATTATAGTTTAGGATTTATGACAACTGAACAAAAATATTAATATTGCATTTAAGATATTACATTTAATGTGTCACCCTTTTTGTGATAAAGTACGTCGATTGATGTTGATTTGAATGACGGCAATCTAAACCGCCAATCATATAAGAACAAGTTGCTGGCTATGCAACAAATACCGTCAATGCATTTATGCAATATCTCCTGAGAGTATTGCAGGGCGTAATATATCGCTTATTGCATAGCTAGCGTCAAGCTTCGAATTACTCAAAATAATAAGGCCTTGCCAGCTTTTCCGCTGACGCTCCAGCCGACTGAAAGGGTCGAATTCCCCTTCGTTGGCGAAAATTAAAATACGAGTGCATGATGAGTTACGGCGCTCGGATATTGCGAAATCCGATGATAGAGGGAGTGAATATTTGCATCAATGGATTTGACTGTGGTGTGCTCGGTGATTGAATCTCGGTGCTCGGAACGCGTGGGTGCTGGTGCTTGTTGCGCCACATGAGAGCGCTCGTGAAAGGTAGGTGACGCATTGTGGTATGCGGTGATGGCGAGAGGGTTCGTAACGCCTAATGACTGCACCCGGAATACAGGTTTCAGTCCGCGCTTCTAGTTTGCACCGTCAGAGCACCGCTTGTTGTGGCTTCAAAACTGTGCGCTCGATTGCCGCGCTGCGCGAAGCAACCATGCCACGGGTATCTTCGGGCGGCATGTGAAGACTGGCAAAACATTGTTGCTAGAATAACTGATCTGACGTTGCCCAATCTTGCTCAGCTACCAATATAATATAATTGTTGGGGATTTACGTCACATGAACCATGATGTCCTTACAACGGACGACGCAATGGAGGGCTCTGGGAATTTCAACCACATGTGGTTCCTTAACGTACACCTAAATCTAGGCACACGGGCTTCTAGCATTTTGTCTCCATAAAAATGCGGCTGCGGAGGCCTGAATTCAATCCCGCGACCTTGGAGTCAGTTGTGGAGCACCAAAAGCTTTAGACCACCTCGGCGGGTCTGCTCAATAACGAAAGATGTGGGCGTGTATTCTAAAGCCTTTTAGTGTAAACTGACAAGGAAATCATTAAACCGATCAATACATACAGAAACTCTGACGTTCTTGCACAGAACATCATTTCTTCACGCACAGAGAAAAGCATTCACTGTTCGGGAGCAAGCGCATCGTCTCTGCAATCACCGCATTCGCAGGAACACCACAGAAGCCGACGCTTATCCCCTTCTATAAGTCAGCTGACTTTCCATTGAACGCGATCACTCGCGACGTAACATGCCCGTAAAACAGAGCGCCCAGGATATGTACAGTTTGGGCAGCAGGAATGAAGATAACACATGTAAAAGCAAAACCTGATAACATTTCAGCTGGGCGTACCAATACAGAGAACGTCTACGAGCCAGCTTCTGTGCAGCAGAGTCAACGCCTCTTTATTTAGCTATATGACACTACTGAAACGCAGTAATTTGAAGGGCAATCAAATGGGAAGAGCAATCGTGTTCTTTTGGAGTATTACGTGTATTTTAATAAAAAAACTAACTATGAATAATATCATGTCATTAAAGCAAAGGTTGTCCGGTCCGTCATCCTAAGATTAATTTTGTAATAATAAGTTTTGTTTATTTATTCACTAATCTTGCCTAACAGATCCATTAAAAGATTGAGTAAGAGAGGGTACAACGGCAAATATAATGGAGGGGAAAACAAGGTAAGGAAGTTGACATAAGCACATAACAAAATGCACAAAATACATACTAAAAAGACAAATAGTGCAGTAACAAGGTGCAGTAACAAAGAGTTATGAAAAAAGCATTTGAATGGATACCGCATTGGGAAAGCGTGAATACATTGGAAAGTATGGAATTTATAAGTGACACATCGTTATGCAGTCATTATTGATACAGTGGCTGAAGTTTTTCAGGAAAAGCTTCTCGGTCGGTTAATGTAGCGATACGATCGGAAAGGCTGTTCACCAAAAAAAAAAACTAATAATAAAACACGTGGCCAATGAAGATGTCTTATACGCTTTAGTTTTACCGAAAGCTCGAACGAAACTGTGACTATTATGAAGGCGTCAGAACGTGCGCACGTCATGAAGTGCGTACGTCATTTATGATATATTTGATGGGGGGTTTCAGATAGAAGATTTATATTCGAGCTTCGTTATGACAAATTATTTGAATTCCCTCATTTTGAAGTGTGACTGAGTATATCGCCTGAAAAATGCTGATGATTATTAGCAGCCGAAATGGTATTATTAGTGTAATGACGCAAGACAGATCATGAGGCAAAGCGACACCGAGGTACAACAATGGTTGAACTGGTTCTACTGGAACTTTAGCCATTTAATAAATAAACGTGGTGCTAAATTGTTTTAGAGTCGCAGCGTTATCAAAATAATAGGAAAATGAATGGGCATTACCGAAAGAAGAAAAAACAAAGCAGCCGATACTTGAAGCCAGGCGACACAGGCTTCAACAGCGGGAGAGCAAAGAAGTCCAAGATCCATGTATCCCGAAGGGCCCTCGAGAGCTTGATGGCACTCCTAAAATGCTTCCTTGATCTCCACCGAGATATCAAAACACTGAAATAACCTTGCCACCAACGCCATTGCTTTGGCCAATATCAACACAATTCAAGCGTATTATTGAAATCTCATTAGTGAAAGCAGGCCAAAACTCAAGTGAGCGGTCTTACGAAGCGAACTTTGAGGTATTAGAAATAATTATACGTCAGGTTGGCCGCAGATGCAAGGACGTGTGAAGGCGAAACAGTAATCCAGATACACAGCCCACTAAGATGGGAAAAAATGTGACAATGTAAGTCTTTCCGATGGTTTCATCCACTCGTAGGAAACTATGAGAGTTCAAGTAGTTTCGATCGAGTCGTGTGAGCGAGACTTCATGCTGCGAGTGCTTTTAGATGTTATTGTGCTCTTCGTCTTCTCCGTCTTCGATGCTGATCCCCTGTCCCAGTAGCGTTCGCCTTACCTACAGACTGTAACATCGGAGAATCCTCTGAAGGCAACTTTTTCATTATATTTGTACGTACTTGTGGCATCTGAAAAATATATGCGTTTTATTTTTTACCTCTCCAGTAGATCCCGGCCGCAGCGGTCGCATTTCGATGGAGGTAAAATGGTAGAGGCCGTGTACTGTGCGACGTCAGTGCACGTTAAAGAACACCAGATGGTCAAAATTTCCGGATCCCTACACTACGGCGTCTCTCATAATCATATCGTGGTTTTGGGACGTTAAACCCCACATATTATTATTATTACCTCTCCAATAATGCGTTCATCCAGAGAAAGCTCTGCGTTTGCGAAGTAGTAGAAGTAGTGAAAGGCGACCATCTGAGGTGATCATATATACAGGCCATTTTTTTAAAATTACTTACCCAAGAAACTTCACAGCCGCTTGTTTCTGCCGCGACTGCAGAGCTATATATATATATATATATATATATATATATATATATATATATATATATATATATATATATATATATATATATATATATATATATATATGTAGATTATGAAGAGTCTGGCTTCGGTTGCCGTAGAACAAAATAGGAAAAATATATATACGCTTCTAAAAAACTGTTTATTGGTGACGTTTCGATCGGAGACCGATCTTCATCAAGACAAAATTAACCAGGCGCCGATGCGCTTTTATATCATCGCCGTGCCGAGAGAAAGAGAGCATATATATATATATATATATATATATATATATATATATATATATATATATATATATATATATATATATATATATATATATATATATATATATATATATGTATGTATATGTGTATGCTAAGCTACTTGCCCGAGGTACGGCAGTGTATAGCGCAAAAAAGTTAAAGAACAAGCAGTTGAATGTATGTACCGGGGCTGCGAAGTTTTCTTAGTTCTTCCGAAAAAACAATATCAATGCTTCGTAGATTTGCGACTCCCTAAGTTGTTTTTCAAGCAGTTCAGTCAGATTGTTCAAGGTGCTGAAAAAGTTAGCGCATTCAGCTTGCTGTGGTTATAAGTTGGTAGTGTGACTTCCTATTGATTCGCAATAAAGACAAGTACGACATATTACAATTATTCGTGTTTATTAAAAATGAATAAACAATCCGGAATGGCATGAATAGACGAAAGTTTGCAAATTATTGCCATTTTTTTTTGTACTGTCTATAGCAACGGCTGCTGGCGTTCCTAATCAATAAGGTTTTGTAAATGTTAGTAGAAAATTTTGGAAGGTTTTGCACACCGGTAGCTTCAACTTAAAGCACAGCAGTCGATTAAAAATTAGCAAACAGGATCTCTCCACACAGCCTTTTCTTTTGGTCCTGAAATCTTATAATTAGCTATATTATTAAAGTGGAACGAACGTATGAACGTGTCCTATTGGTGAATTCTTTACTAATTGTATAACTTGTGAGTTCGCTTTCCTATGAATGTTCATACGGCCTCGTAGAATTATGTCCCCTTCTTCTTGAGCGACATTCCTTATCCATTAACTTCTTCCTCTCTCGGCTAGTTTCGATGGCAGCTTTTTCCCTTCTAAGTAGCCGACTTCTGCAGTTCTCTGCTGACAATTTGCTCAATGGCTCCCAAACGCCTCTTCTTCTTGTCTGTCCCGTCGTTTCTTCACCGGCTGCAACCTGCCTATTCTCGTTGATTTGCCAGGAAGTTTCCGGACACGTAGTGTCGCATGCCCAGTTGCGCTTTCACAGTTCAATCGGTCACAGACAAGTTAGTCCGTGCATAGTGGTACAGTAGATCTTCGTGAAACACGTTCTTAATTCCAAGGTTTTCTTTTTCAGCGCATACAGAGTAGCATATATCGAGCGAACAATCTTGTGGTTAAAGCAGTTTGGTTTTCACAGCAATTATGGAAATTGCGTGGAACCCCTAAGTATGGCACTTACAGTAAAACAAGGAGACTTGCGGGATGAACTGAAGCTAATAGGTACAGGAAAGAATTTATTGACGGCATAAATAGAAAGGCTGTAGTCGAAGATTATACCTCTCTAGAAACACTGTCGATGAATGTAGCGCAAGAGACGACAGTAGTAAACTCCCCTGCTAATCAGCAGTCACCGGTATGAATAGTGAACAAGAAAGGCTGAACAATAACGACACTAGCGCATAACTCCTCCTGATGACCTAAACTCAAACGACGGGCTGTCGCGGGGCTCGGCGGATTGATATAAAAACCCTGACCTTTGAAGGTACTAAGATATTCCTGTCCTGTTTACGCATACTGGCAGATATACTAGACTTGTCAATATTTTTTCCGACCCTGTTCCATATATTTTTTAAATTTTTCGCAGTTCTGGACACTTTCTTTTTTACTTTTTGAGGCCCGTTAAATTCCCTTGGCGAGAACAAATTTCTTTCGAAAGTCCGCATCTGTCAAATGACTTTTTTTCTTCAAAAAGGCGAGTGATCTTCAACCTTATTGTTCCTCCTACTCCCCACTTGATATCCACTTTAGTGTGTTTCTCCTGGCATGTCTATATTTTTCGCATAATTCAATGCAGTTTACTCTCGAGAAAGTTCTCGAGAAATATGGAAGTATGGCTTCAAACTTCCATGAGAAATATTGTGGCGGTATAAGCAGACCATACATATACGATATCAATAGCCTCCTTCTGCAAGAACTTAGGTAATATTTGATAAGCAAAAGAAGCAACAAGCTTGCACCAAGTTGCGCCTGTATGGGTGAGCTGCGCTGTGAAAAGGGCAAGCTGACCGAGCAACGTTCAAGATATTAAAACGTGTACCCTTTATATATTACCGGTCAGCATTCCTTGCTGGATGGTAATGCTGCTTTGATATCTCTCGTTGCTAAAAGGTGATATTATGAATACAAACTTTCTGAAATGTTACGAGTAACAGCAAAGGAATGCCTGCAATCGGACTGCATGCACAAGCCGAAGTAGTGGTGGGCATGGCGCAACGTACGCGGGCACCTTCGATTACGCTAGTACGCACAATCTGTAATTAGCCGATGTATTTGAGAAATATGTACTACTGAAGCAGCCGACGACTGTGATCGCTGGGACGACTACGATTGCTGTCATTCGAGTAAGACATTTTCTTGTGCGAGCAATAAGGTCGTCACTGTTTGATTCCTAACGTTACGAGTATACACACACGTTACGAGTACACACACACACAAACACACACACACACACGCACACACACACCCATACATACACACACACGCTCACACACACACACGTAATCAAATTCTCGGTGTACTAGCCACAAGTCGTGCATGATTGTGCGTGCTATAGAATACAACAGAAACTTTTAGCTGTGGACATCGAAAAATCATGCGTAACGACCGATTTTTTTTTCCAGTAAAATGAAGTGTACTATAATCACCCTCAATATGTAGTGCAAGTTTGCCATCTTCGTGTACCGACCATGCATGGTGTTTTTTTTTTCTTCACGGAATGCCACAATCGTAATGTTTGGTACGCGTAGTGCTGTGATCCCCATGCGACGAGCTAAAATGAAAAGTTCACTTCTGACGCAGGCACGAAGCCTCTTTTCTTCTTCTAGAACGAGTGCTGGAATTTCAACATATGACTTATCACTAAAAGAATCCGCTGTGTGGTGCTGTAAACACGAAATGGTACCAAAAGGCGTCGTTGTGCTTTGTCACTCTTGCAGCCATTCTCTCTGGACTACGAAATCTTCACTATAAGAGCCGCGCGTGCGCTTTCAATGGCGGTAGATTATAAACCTGGTAGATTACAGTTTCTTTGTCTTGTTTCTCAAAATTATGTCCAATAATAACATGAAACAAAAAAGAAAACAAACGCAGTGTTTCTCAAGAGAATAAATCGCATCTTAGGTGTACACGGGGAAGTGAGGCGTGAATGTGTACACTGGTCAAGGAACGAAACGATTCAATTCAGGGCTAAGTAATACACTTCCTTTGCATTCAGCTGTTTGTAGCTTGCTCACATTTGCGTACTTATATGGGATCAAGCATCATCTTTATTCTACGTCTTAGTGGCAACATGACGTACTTATTTCGAGCAATCGTACTTGAAATCGTTACACCGAAATTTTTTTTCATGCTACGTTTCATTTAGTGAATACGCATGGTATGCTGCTTTTGAAAGCGAGTGCATCAGCGTGCTGAATACTGGCACGTCTAAAAGCAACCACGCAATGTTCATCAATTATAGGAACGAAGTGCTCAAGAATGTTCCCCAAGAAATGCTTTGCAGATGTGGAAGAGCATATGTCACAAGAATGTTTTCCGCTATACATTCTTCTCTAACCCACGCAGTGTTGTTTGGCCTTTCTGAAAGATGCTACCTCCTATTAAAGAGCGTAAGTTTTTGACGCTTCAGTAGAAGTCTGAAAAACGAACGTGAAACAAAGAACAGCGGCTTCTTTAAATAAATTTTGGTTGTGCGATGTAATTGGTGTGCATATTTTTCTATTTTCGCGAAAACGAAATTCTCGCGAGAACGAACAAAAATCGCTTCCCCGTCGATTTTGTTATTGACGGGTTCGGTTGGATGGATGGATGGTAAAACTTTATTATAGTCCTGTATAGAAATTATTCAAACTAGCTCATCCTTATATTTTTCAGTATAATTTATGTGCGCTTTAAACTTATTCTCCTATGTTCTGAGGCAGATCGATGGCATTGGAGAGAATTCAGAAATTGGTTTTTGTTTCTTTCACAGGAAATCATTCCTTCATTTTCAAACTGTAATAAACGAATTTGTTTTTCACACGAGAATATAAATTACTATGAAATCCACATATTAGTGAATGCTGTGCAAAAAAAAAAAAAACTGGACGAAGGTCACCACATGGCCGTTCACTTTTTTGTGTGCCGTAAACCATGGTCTACATTAAAATCTTCGAAATGAATGACAATCCCATCGTAAATTTACGGTGTTATTTTCTGATTCACCAAAACATTTTCGCTAGGTGATGTATGTAAGAATACGAGCATTCTTTGTTTTGGCTCACCAAAAAACGCGGCTGTTACATCACTATCTTGTTTTCTCGCATGAATCGCTTTGATAATAAGAACGCCCCAGTCCTAGCTGATTTTGTTGGATAAGCATAGAACTATGCCAAAGTCGGAACCGATGTGTTGCCATGGCAACAAGCGACCTTCCATGGGGATTATACGCCGGGGAGCAAGTGGCCTGGGGAATGCGACTGGGAGAAGAACAGCGTTGCCTTGGCTCTGGGGCGTTAAGATGAAGTCGGCATGCACAAACGGGCAGTTTGTTTTCGCGTGCAAGAGCATCCGGATTAGAAAGATTTTAGTACTTAGGGTGTCGTAAAACCAGGAAACATCGCTGTTCGCGCAAGCCTGACTCGAGAAGCGGTAAAATGCAATAGGCGAGGATGGAGCAAGGAAGAGCGACCCTTTTATTGCGCTGGTTTATTTCAGAACGTTTTCAAAGAATGTATGCTTCACGTTTTTAGCCAGCCAAGCGCTCTGTTTTCTATTTTCATTGAAGCCTTGTATTTCGATCTGTGTCCTGCTTTCTTCTCAATATAAAATAATCACGCAGGTTTTAGTATAATGGTAACCTTCAGGGCGATTAAAAAGTCCGAAAATCGTCCGATTAAAAAAGCACTCCGTAATGAGTGCTGCGGCAGCCACTCTTGCTGCTGCTTGCATTCAATGTTGCAGTGTGCTGGGGCGCCACGCAGTGCCTTTAATTGAGCTTATTTTGCTGGATCGAATGCTGTTGTCGCATGAAGTCAGTTTGGCTTTCTTTATGGTAGTGCTGTTCAATGACTTGATACTCGACGTCTCATAGTGCGGGGCTTGGTTGCCTTGAAAGATAGACGTATGATGCTGCAATATACTTAGGGCTTCCCCTCTCTCCCTTCCTATCTTCCTACTTAACCATGACCCAAACACTAGGCAATTCATCTGTCAATGGAAACGCGAAACATTGAAAGGCTCCCAGGCTTTTCTTTTCCTCTACGAAAGAAAAAGCAACTCTGTTGAACAGTCTTCCACAAAATGGCATTCGCAACAGTGATTCCGCAATTAATATTTTTTCTTCCGACTGTTGTTTGCTTGTCTCTTGTAACTGTATACTACAACATTTTTGAGGCAACATAATGAGAAAGTTAAAGTAAAGAATCACCACTCCAGACTCATTAGGCAACATGTACGCATTCGTTGAGGCTCTGGAGAGACGACCATTAAAAATGTCGAGACACTCCCCCCAAAAAGTTTTCTTGATAAACACAAAGCTACTATACATACACGGGCTTTATTAGTTTTATTTTTTTCGCCAATTTGATTTCACAAAAACTTGATCTGAAGTTGGTGTGGGAGTGCGCATTGCGACAGAAACGAACGGGGCGGGATCACGGTGCGTTGTGCATGGGCAACTTTCAGACGATGGCATTCTCAGCTGCCGACGAACAGCTCTTGGCCTGAAATATCATCCGCCTACAAAAATTTCTCAAGCCTAGAAACACAGTACTTTCATACTGCCTTTGGCGGTTACTAAGTCTAGTTCTTGCAGCCGTAACGACGCTTCGCAAGGCAGGCTGTTTTTGTAGGAGTTATTTTATATATTGCCCGACGCCACACACGGCGTGCTATGTCGTAATCAGCGGCTTTATAGTCTCCTAAAAAATGGCGAATACATTTCAAAGAAAAGCTAGCTGCATAGAGATGTCCTTGGCATGGAACCGCTATAGAGTTATGCTATGAATAGAAGTTGGGGGGCGGTACAAAAAAAAAGAAGTATATATTCAAAGAAGGAAATCCTTCGCATGAGAAAACATGATATGACAGCCAACTTTAGCGATGATTCATAGTCGCCCGTTATGCGGAACCCTTCGCCATTAGATGTGGAGACCTAATAATGCGTGCTCGAAAAGTTTATTCGAATCACGCTTTGCGCCTCCTGCACATGTTATCGTTGCTGTGCCGGGAGATAATTTAATTACTGTGCATCTCATCTTGTCGTCCATCGAATTTCTGGCTGTGGAATTAATAAACTATTCTCTGCAAGTGACTTTACGGTTGTCGAACATGGGAAGTTCTCACTGTGTCTCAACTTGGAGACAAGAGAAGCCACTTCGTTGAAACGTTGGTTTCAATGACAATACTTTTTGGTAAACTCCTCACCACCTCCACCTCAAACTTTCTTCCGTGCTCTGAACTCCGTCCTAGTTCGTACAATGTATATAAAGACGTAAGAAGCATAGAATAAAAGCCATCAATTCTAGGATTGCAATGGAATGGAGTATAACTCCCCTATTAAAATTTGCCTTTAATGTTTTTATACTCAATCAAATTTTCATTAAACAAACATTATATTGTGGACTAACGATCGGAGAATTGTTGTGGAATGCTGAAATTCCACGTAAGAACCGCGTTATTCACTAATTTTCCGTAACGGTTGGGGATGTTCGCAACCGACCTCTGCAGATATTCCTGCGCTGCGTTTGCGAAAAATTTTTGAATTCGCTCCGTGATTTCTTGAGTAGTTCTTGGCGTTGTGCAATAAGTTTACCCCGTAGCCCAACCCAGAGAAAAAGGAAGTCAGAGAGCGAGAAGACTCCTTGTGTATCATTTTGATGGCGCCACGATGTTCTAACCACTGCACCATAACCAATGTACCGACCCGGCGGCACATTGGTGAGGGTGCTCTGCTGTTGAGCTGAAAGTAGCGGTTTCGATCCCGGCAGCGGCGGTAGCACTTTGGTCGAGGCGAAATGCTAGAGGGTCATGTATTGTGCGATTTCAGTGCACTGTAAAGCACCTTTGGCCGTCTAAGTTATCCGGAGCTATCCAACTACGACGAACCTGAGAGCTTGAGTTACTTTGAGACGTTACACTCCACGAACCGGCCAAGCAATCAGCCAAAACACACCAGCGAAACACGCTTGCCGGTCTTGCGGAGAAATGGCGAGGTTGTGTGGAATGCAACCTTAGACAATGTAGTTCTGTGCGCTTTTCGGTTAGACAGGGTGCGCAATTTCGCTCCTTTCATTTTTCCCTCACGAATGCCTTAAGGACGGGAGCACTTCTTGGATCTCGCATGCCTTTCGCCACGGGATGCCCAGAACCATGCCAAGAACACGCAAGTCAAGCTGAGTAATTGACCCATGCATACTTAAGTGACAAGCTGTGGTGTAAATAAGCACTCTCGGGTGAAGCTTCACACTTCGTTCGCTGTATGTCTTTTTTTATTCTTATCCACGATTCCCCTTCCCGAGCTCAGGGTAGTGAACCGCAAGGGCGTATGGTTTGACCTCCGCCCTCCGCGCTTTTCCCTTTCCTCTTCCTTCTGTAAAAAATTTTTTTTACTGCAGACGTACTACTTTAATTTACGTACCCACTGACAGCACTGAGAGAGAGATGTTTATTGTGGCAGAAAAGCTGAGAGGTCGGCCTGAATCCATTTTCTGGCCTGCTACTCAGCGTTAGGAGGCTACAATGTAGGCACACGCGTCGGTAACCAAGAAAAATCAACTCACAAAACATGACTCGAAAATATATTTTAGAAATACCACTGAATTTAAACATCCTCAGATTGCATGATCATTGCAAATGGCATATCGGTGACTGCACGACCACCCGAGGACGTTGTGAAAGCGCTCCAGGAGCATCGATGCGCTGACTTGCACAGATGATACCTGCGCACAACATCAGCCTTGTGGGAACACGCTCGGTGTCTGAACGTGCTTCCTTGCACATCGGGCATTCTTAAAAGCCTACTGTAGTACCTGATCAGGCATGCAAGTACGGCGTTGCAGTTAGATCATCGGGTGTCAATGTCAGATGAGCGGGGCTCAAATCTCGCCATCGGAGTGGTACAAACATTTGGCTTTATAACATTCGGTGTGAGTATGCACTGCGCTGGCGTCCTAAGCGCATTAATGCGTTTGAGGTCTCCCTTAAGCGCACGCGTAGGCGGATAAAGAAGTGACGTCAGCGGCCAGATACATGACCCGTTTGAAAGCATTCATTTTGATTAAATAATTGTTTTTCGCCCGAAAACGAAGTGACGACAAACGTAAAATAAAAGGGCCACTACGAAAATGCTAACTTACGTACAACAAAGCCCGCAGCCCCATTGAGACATGAATGACTTTACGAATGGCCCTCATGTTCACAGCAAACGATCCCGCAGTGCCTGTATGAAAAAATATTCTTAATAAAGTTTGACCATCCATCCTTTGCAGCGCACTACGATGTCAAATACATGCAATAATAACGTGAATACTTTGACAGGTTACACCGGCATAGGCAGAGACAAATCTGATAGGCACCCATTATAAGCAATAGTCATAAAATCAATCGACATCCAACTCATATATACATACCGCAGACGAAAAAAAAAAGACTTGCAGGGTCCCCTATGCATTCACCTCAGACGGCTCTAAGGCCACAGCCATCTTTCTTATTTTTCTTCTCAGTAAATTAACTGATCCCCCGCATCCCTTCGAGATATTTCAGCCCCCTGACGTGGTTTCCCGCCGGAGGCACTGCAAGGTCTCCTCATCTGACCGGGTTTTGCACTGCCTCCGTGATCGGCCCACCTTTGAATAAGTGACGATGTGATGTGATGACGTCATAGTGTGATAATGACGTCATGGTGATGCCGTTATGCCGTCACATATTTGGTGATATGTGGTGACATGGATGTCGTTATGTGCTGATGTGACTGATGTCATCACGTAATATGTTTTTTTGCATCACTTGTGCTGACGCCAACGCCGTCCGGACAACGCCGACGCCGATGGTCAATTTTTGCCTTTTATGAGTGATCTAAAGTTTTCGCCTTCAAGGATAAACACCATGCCCGTTCGCACAACTGAAGTTTTTGGAGCAAAGGAAATTCAAGAACACTTGTCATGGGGAATGGTCCAACACTCGTTGTAGATTAGTCTATGCAGCATAACGTTGTCGTCTAGGCATTTCAGTAGAATAGAACACTGCTGTTTATGTGCATGATTGTTTAGTATATTTAGTAGCCTCGGTAATTTGGACTGTGTATGTTATATACTAATCAGACGGATATTTCATTGGTTTGAATGGTTCAAAAGTTTACGTTGAACATGTGGACGCAATATCATGGGCATTCCATGCTGTGGAAATCTGGCATGATATATACACCAGAAGACAGACAATTCTGTGCATGCCGCCATTTCTAGACTGCGCGTTGCGCCATCTGTCATTAGCGTGGCAAAGCAACATCCTGGACTGCTATGCGAGCAGACGCTCCGCAAATCAAACGCGAAACTTCCCATCCCGCGTCCGGCGGCAAGCATGTTTTGCGTTTTTCCTGTCCTGGAACTTTGTGCTGTTTTCTTGTGAAACGTCCATAAGACCTTCCTCGATAGTCCCAGAATGTCTACAGCACGTGCAGTGCAGACTTCGGAAGCAACCTCATAAGGTACGTACGCCGTTAGATTTGCACTAAACGTGCGCGGCTTGTGCATGCACGCGTAGGTCGTAATATATCCTACTATTGGCCTGCGGCCTGCGAAATAATACAGCAATTATTTGGTGCCACATAGTACAAGGTTACGCACGATATTTTGTGAGAACTGAGAAATTTCAACGTGGATGGCGCAATAATTTTTGTAGGCTTTCTTCAGGATGTGATCGCAACATACTTGCGTGTCAGGCAAATTACTGCTGTAAAACGAAATAGTTGGCGTCACACTTGGATAGACACGTTAAGTTTGCTTACTCATGCACTTTTGCTCGGCTCGTAGTTTTTCCTTTCCATTGCAACTATCCACTGGAAGCGAAGCTGGGCGTTTTTCGTTGCGGATGGCAATCTGTGCAAGCAAGTGTTCTTATCTTCACAGATAGTGCTAGGAAGTCCCTTAATCTTGTGCTCGTTCTTTTCGCATCCATATACGGCGCAGTGGTGCCCGAACGACTTCTTGTAAGCGGGACGACGTTAACAGGTGCATCCTCGCATTTTAAGTCCCGGAGCTGCCGCTTGCCATGTTATCTTGGCGCAATAGATACACGCCTTGGCAGTCCAGAACAAAATGACACCTGGGGTGCGAGAGTATTCCGCCGGGGGGCCTAGGCGCCTGGGTGCGAGATAGGCGTGCTCTGGTCTATAGCATAAAGCAAGTGCGAATTTTATGTGCGAAAAGCAACTCTACCTACCTTGCACATAGGGGAGAATGGAGTCTTCCTCTCTGAGTTTTAATTAGGCCTTCTTTTCAGCCATTGCTCTGTATATCTACATTAGCTTGGATTGGGCACTATGCAATAATTGTTGGCGTCATTGTTGCTGGCGAAATACAGACAAAAGCCAAGTCGTTGCTTTCTAGCCTAAATATAACTTATGTACATTGACTAGATCAAACACCTACGTAAATATTTACAGAAAATGCAATAAGATAACTGCCGAAAACGGGTTTGGCAGCTTTTCACCACGCTTTTTATCATTGGTCTGCAATGCATTTTTTGTGCTTGGGTACACAAACGTAGCGTTACACTTAATTTCCCGGCTGAATCCAAGGACGGATGTTTAATTGCTTCTTTTTTTGTGTGTGTGAGTGGTACTTTGTTCGTGTCGTATAGTTTTTCGCGGAAATACGCAAGATGTTTTTTTTCTGTCCAGCATGCCATAAAGAAAACAGCTGACACCCGCATGCGACCTTTCAGAAGAGGGATGTTTACGTAACGAACTCCGCTGGCTAACAAAATAAATAATCTTGAAGCGGAAGCAGGTACTTCAGGAAACAAGGTCGCCAAGCCCAAGCATACGCATGGTTTGCAATCGCGTCAGCAGACAATTGTTGACAACGAACACCTATCTTGACATTTTTACGATGTGCACGGCCTATCAGGATAAGCGTACAGTTCATTGTGAAGTCATCTTTATTCAAGGGCTTCATGCTGCCGCCGAAGAACTTGAGACAAAAACCTCTGCATCATCTAGTAGTAACGATTAGGCTTGTGCGAATAGTGCTTTTTTGGGTCGAAGCGAATTCGAAGCGAATAGCCCTCTAGGTCGAATAATTTCGAAGCGAATTCGAATAGCTGCCAGTTGTCCAAAGAACAAGACTGAACAGTTTAAAGCTCTAAGCAAAAAGCCTTTATTTCCGAGGTCATAATGTAAAAGGCATCACAGATTCTGCTGCTTTGGCAACATATATTAAACAATAAAAAAAACCTTTATAATAGACTAGCTGTAAATGAAGGTGCTCCCTTCTAGACACAATTATTCTGAGATAATATAGAACACACACATGTATAGAACATCACAGAAAGTCCTTTGGAAACATATTTCAAGTAAAAGATAGTGCCATAAGGACTAGAAGCTCTGAAAGAATTGGAGAAAGGTCCTCGCTTCTAAGTTCAAAGGCTACATCACAGAAAAAAAATCACAGCAAGGCACAGCAGTAAAATCACAGAAGTTCCTTATTTCTAAAGGAACCCGTTTGAAAGTAAGTCTCAGATGAAAAAAAAAACACCGGTGATCACATTGTAAAGGTGTTTCTTCCCAAAAATAAAATAAGTCAGAAGTTCTCATGCAGAAAAACTAGTTCTTCGACATGTTGGGGAAGAAGGTGCTCTCTTCTGCAGGTTACAATAGCACCCGCTGTTGAGAATAATCTTTCACTTGTTGTTTGGGTTGCTGGCACTGACAGATACCTGCGGGCTACCTTTACAAGGGATGGGTGAAGGTGGCTGCCTGTGCTCTTCCACCATTCGAGTGGGTTCTCACAACGAGGAAGGAGGGGTGCTCTCAGATAGCTCTCAACATCATCTTTGATGGAAGGACTAGACCTCTTAGGGCCATCTGAAGCAAAGCTGGCAAAGGCCCCCCCACACAGAAGCATCTTGGGAGCTATCTGAACCAGGGCTACTCTCACTTGATGGTTCACAATGTACATCTTCCAGTGTTCCCTCTGCTGCTTTTGTAAGAAGAGTGCAGGCCCATTTCTTCTCAGCCCTTGCCGTGTAACAGGCATCCTTAAATCTTGGATCCAGCGACATCGCTAGAGCTGTTTCTTCCGATGTCTTGACAGCAGGAAACCTTGCCTTGATGCTACGTACGTGCCAGGCATACAGCAATAGCAGATGACTCATCTGACTGAGCTGCATATCGAGCTAGTACGATGCTAGTGCACTCCAGCAACGGAATGACTTGGGACAATGTGGGATACTTGTCCCCAGATAGCTCTGTCGTGGCTTGGGCAAGTGGATCAAGCACCTTCACCGCAGCAGTCATCAGCTTCCATTCAGCTGCAGTGAGGTTATCAACACCATCACACTCCGAAAGCTCCACGGTGATCGGCTTGCGAAGTTTAAGCAACCGAGACATCATCTGATGCTCGCTATTCCAACGCGTGGGAACATCTTGCACAACTTCGAGGACATCCAGCTGCATTTCCCTTTGTACTTCTATAAGGCGCGCCCGAGCTTTTGGGCTTTTCTTGTAGCGGCCAACGATAGCCCTAGCCTTTGCGCACAGTTGAGAAAATTCAGGTACCTCCCACTTGACATCACTCACACACAACTGCAGCGTGTGCCCGAAACATTTTATGCCTATCCAAGGCGACTGAGCAATTGCTGCAGTGAAATTTCTCCCGTTATCGGTAACAATGTACACTGGTACAGTACCTCGATCGGGAAGGGCCCACTCCTTCATCACGCTTTTGAGAAAGACCACCAAGTTTCCGGCTGTGTGAGCGTCCGCCATTTCTCTACATGCCAGTGCGTGCACGTGCTGTTGAAATGAGCTGTCCATAACGTGGCATGTCACCGATAAGTAGCTTTCATTGGCACGCGATGTCCAGCCGTCCGTCGTTATTGAAATGGCCTCTACTCCACTGTCGATCACCGCCTGAAGGTTGTCCATCAAGCTCCGCTTCTTGGAAGCGTAGAGCTCAGGTATTATTGTTCTTGAAAACGTTGTTCGCGACGGCACGACGTACTCGGGAATAGCTGCGTTCAAAATGGCCAGAAAGCCCGGCTCCTCAACCACATTGTAGGAATGCATCCCGCGCACTACGAATCCGGCAATAGCCTTCGTCATTTGCTGCGCCTTTGGCGCTGTAGAGTTCAGTTTGGGCTTATAACGGTCAGCCACCGAAGGCTGTATGACAGTAGGCTTAGCGACCGTAGCACACTTCGAGCTTTGCCGCGCACGACGTTCCTTTTCGTATGCCCCAAAGTCATCCGGGTGCCGCTTCAAGTGCGTCGCCAAAGTCGTAGTAGTCCCCGTTGGCGTCTTTAAAATGGCGTAGCACTTGATACATTGGGCTTCTTGGCCTGTTGGCGCTTTCACAAAAAACTTCCATATCGGGTTCGCACCCTTTACTGCAGTGGCCATGTCGGCGTCGGCCATGTCTCCGATGTCACTCGGTAGTAGCGTAGTAGTTGCAGTAGTTGCTTGTATTCGAGATGACGGACAACGAAAGAAGGTAGCGCCTAACACGTGATTAAGACGTCAGAATCTCATTGCGTGATCTTGACGCAAACGGTCATTGGGCCGACGCGGCTACGTGACGTAATGCGCACTCCTCTCTTCAAGAGCTACACAAACACAGCCTTCAAGATTCGTATTGCAAACATGGCGTTTATGACGTAATCGGTTATAAATAGCGCTCGCAAAAATTTTGTTTCCGCTGTCGCGTTGAGGTAGACTCATCATCGTCGTTATTAGTCGGTGGAGTGGTGGAGATCGCGCGATCGCGCAGTGCGCGGCGAGCGTTGCGCGGGTAGTGTAGCGTGTGCTTTCTTCCGCGCTTACAACGGTTACTGCCAAACGAATCAAATACGTTTACATTTTTGTGGATGACCCCGTTCTCAGCTCCGCGGTTCTATCTGTCGACTAGATTGTCGCCGAGTGCGCCAATACGTTTACCAGTGACGAAGTTCAGAAGATCGTTGAGCAGAGGTCATTTTCTTCGACGATCGCTTCCGGGGGTACTACGCGCGTTCGACCACGGTGATCCGGCACCATGCCAACAGTGCTACACCGGCTACACTATCGCAAACGCCGAGACGCCGACGCATCCGGTGACAATCTCGCGATGGTATCGCCAAGTGATCGCTTGCAAGGCGTCGGCCGTGCTGGCACTACTTTTTGTGCTACCCGGGTAAGAGTAAACGCACCACGTAACGTGATACGGGTTTTTCAGGTGTAAGAACTGAAATAAAATTCTGTACCACTAAATATTTGTTTTTTCCCCTTTTTTCGGATATTGCGATTCTCGGCCGGCTCCCAAGTTCATTCTCAAGGTCCCTTCAAAAACGTATCAGCGAGTTTCTACTGTACCAACACAAATTTTTGATATTCGTTCACCCCGAATACTTCGAAATAACGGCAATTTTAAATTCGAGTCGAAGCGAATTCGAATACCGTATTATTCGTTCGAATATTCGAACCGTTCGAATATTCGCACAAGCCTAGTAACGATGCATTATCAGTTTAGTTCAGTTTCAGTTCAGTTTCAGTTCATTATTCATTCAAACATCCTGCATTCCTGCATTTCCTCAAGGCTCTTCCGCTGCTGATCCAAAACGAGGAAACTACCCCCTTGTACTGAATTGAAACTTCAGACGTGACACTGCCACCAAAACATGATGAGGTTCTTTTCCCAGTGATATAATTTCGCATAATATATCTACACATGAAAAATTCTCTAATGAAAGGTGTCACTGCCACCAACGTTTCGACAAGTCATCTTGGTCTCTTCAAGGAGGCAACTACCTATCTTCACGTGTGTATGTGTATCAGGCCCGTAGCCAGAAATGTTTTTCGGAGGGGGGGGGCCCACCTGTTGAAAACGTCGAAAACCACCTATGTTTATTATTTATTCGCGGTAAAACACCCCCCTCCATCCGAATTTAGGGGGAGGCCGGGGCCCCTTCAAGCTTCGCTCTTCCCCTGAACTTCTGCCTTATTTGAACATCTGCATATGTTATGCGATTAGATTACTGTTCTTGTTTGTACATAATTTATTTTATACACATTTATAGCTTTTAACATTCTTGCCAATTGGTGTCTGTACTGTATTTGTTACGAACTTCAGGGGCAGGGGGCCACCATTAGGCGATTAGAACCTTTAGCCTGTTTTAGTCTCCTTAGACTCCTCAGACAATACCTGAAATAAATTTAATTAAATTTACCCGGCGCGCATGTTGTGGAAGTATAATGACTCAAAATAACAACAAATACAGTGGTCAGTGAGACGATCATGTGTAGAGGCTCCTGCATCAGGCTGAGTTGATTTCCGTTACTGAGAAAATTAGCAAGCGCCTTCACTATTACCTAGTGTAAGTGGAGGCTCCTGAAGTCTATTCGGAAATCTTCACGTAGTACGATAATTGTGCTCTCTATGGCAAGATGCTGCCAAGCAATGGTTCTCACCTGAAGTGCATCTTTAGTTTTATCTTAGACACAACATTGATTACAACTAACAGACAGGAAATCCAAGGAAAGTATAGACCAGAGCACGCCTATCTCGCACCCAGGCACCTAGGCTCCCGGCGGCATACTCTCGCACCCAGACGCCATGTTTGTATAGAACTGCCAAGGCGTGTATCTGTTACATGGTAAGCGGTGTGTCCGGGACCTTAAAATACGAGAAAGCGCCTATCCACGCCGCTCCCGCTTACAAGAAGTCGTCTGGGCACCACTGCGCTGTCTTTGGATGCGAAAACAATCAGCGCAAGAGGAAGATATCACTCAGCACTGTCTGTGAAAATGACAACACAACATGGGAGTCGTGCCGGTGCGGTGTTTTCAGATATCACAGATTTCCATCCGCAACGAAAAACGACGAGCTCCGCCGCCAGTGGATAATTGCAATCAACAGGAAAAACTACAAGCCCAGTAAAAGTGTACGAGTAAGTACACTTACTGCGTGTATTCAAACGTGACGCCAGCTATTTCGCTTTACAGCAGTAATTTGCGAGCAGTATGCCTGTAGTATGCGGCACCAAATCATTGTCGTACTCTTTCGCAGGCCGCATGCCAATAATAGGAGGTATTAGGACTCGCGCGTGCACGCACACTGCGCACGTTTAGTACAAATGTAACGGCGTACTGTCGCGATGCAAAGAAACGTGAACAGCGGAAAGCGTGGCTTTCGACTCGGTCGAACTGCGACATGCCTTGACTGTCGCTAGGCGAATCTGTGCTTTCAGCCGGCGTAGCACTACATCTTGCGCTGGCTGGCACTTTCGCACGGCGTGCACCGCGTGTGTGGGTTCCGGAGTGCCAGGCATGACTGGCAAATGATATACATATGCACTGCATGAGCGCAAGCCGGAGCGGGATTCTAGCGCTACGGTGACACCGGCTGAACGCACAAGTTTTGCTTAGCGACAGTCAAGGCATGTCGCAGTTCGACCGAGTCGAAAGCCACGCTTTCCGCCGTTCACGTTTCTTTGCATCGCGATAGTACGTACCTGATAAAGTTGCTTCCGCAGTCAGCAATGCACGTGCTGTAGACATTCCGGACCGTCGAGGAAGGTCTTCTCAACGTTTCACAAGAAAACAGCACAAATTTCCAGGCGAGGAAAAGCGCGAGACATGCTTACAGCCATACTGGGGCTGGGAGGTTTCGCGTTTGAACTGCGGAGCGTCTGCTAGCCTGGCAGTTCCAGGTGTTGCTTCGCCGCGCATGCAACAGGTGGCGCGACGTGCTGCCTATTATGGCGGCACACACTGAACTCGCTGTGTTCTGGTGTATAGCGGATGCTATTTGTAGCAATGTGATGTAAACGTGAAGAAAGTAAAGTGGACGAAAAGATAACTTGCAGCACAGGGACCGAACCTGCGACCTTTGAACAACGCGTTCCGATGCTCTACCAACTGAGCTAGAGCGGCAGTCATCCTCCCCTCTATACTAGCCGTCATATCTAGTAGAAGGGCGTTGACGAACACTCTCCAAATTTAAATGCACATATATATACCCCATAAAGTGGACGGGGGCTTCAGAAATTTTCACCGCCTGTTTTGCTCCTAAATCCAGGTACACGGGCGTCGAGCATTTTTCTTCCATCGAAATGCCGAAATGCAGCTGCCGTGGCCGGGATTCGATCCGGCGACCTTCGGGTCAGCAGTCGAGCACCATAATTACCAGGTCACCTTAGCGTGCCTACTTTCTTTCCGAAGAAGTGAGGATGGTCAGCGCGGCGGGTGAGGGGAGCCATGAATGCAGCATCTTTACTTCGCACTGATTCCTTGCCCACTATTGGAAACATTAGCGGCACAAACAGTTGTGAGGTTCCCCATGGTTCTCGCAGACAAACATCAGTTGTCCCAGCCATTCTCTTTACCCACAACACTGTGCGCCACATGAACGCCGTCTAAAGAATGCGTGCCCTAGCCAATCTCATTAACTTTTATGACATCTGGCCGCGCCAGTGAATATGAAGTGGAGAAACTCGAGCCTTCTTCGACTCTCTTTGCCACAGGAGTCGAGGCGAATCCGTCAGTCTGTGTGTACACCACAATCAATCAGGATTGCACAAGGACGACTTTATCCTTGCGACTTTGTGGAACCTGCGTTGTAGCTCTTCTACATTTGACTACACACTATAGGGAATACGGCTACTGCAGATGTACTGTTACATTTGCCATGCGTATACTGCGTGTGTGTAGAAAGGTGGGTGGGTGGGGGGGGGGGGGGTGTTGCCCTCTTTCTTATTCTTCTCTTACTAACCTTCCTATCTCCCCCCTCTCGCCTTCCCCAGTACCGAGGACTTAACTGGATCTTTACTTCCAGGCTAGTCCCCCTGCCTTTCGCATAGCCTTCGTCTCCATCTCTTTTAGATGTGAAGCATCTTATGGCGAAGCTTATTCCGGTGGTGGTGGTGTGCCACGTGACCACCCTTACTGCGCATGCGCAAACCCTTTAAAAAAAATAAAAATACAAAACCTCCTCTCCTCCTCTCTCTCCTCTAGGCATCCCTCCCCGCGGCAACCACACCATCACTGCGCATGCGCCTCCCCCTCATCTCTCCCCTCTTACACTCCCCCCTCTCTCCTCTAGGCATTCCTGCCCGCGGCGTCCACACTCCCACTGCGCATGCGCGTCCCCCCTCTCTCCTCTCCTGCGCTCCTCCCCTCTCTCACCTCGCGACGCCGACGTAGGCAGCATCTGCTAGCGAGTTTCTTGGTTGAAAAAACCGACTGCTCGCGCTGCACAACCGCTCACTGGCCACTCCGTATATATGGCAATGGATTTTTACCTGCAAAGTGGTGCCGGTGGGAGATTTCTCCTGTGCGTTGTTGAATAATGAAAAATTCGCAGCGTGCGCGTTAACTAAAAGCGGACTGCGGGTCTCTGTGTCCAGTTGTAGTCTTCGTTCTCTCATTGCCCATCAGCAGTGATTGGCATGTTCCAGTAGGAAACACCGCTCCATCACTGCGTGCTTTGCGCCTCCCCAGTTTTCTCTCCTGCGTAACGCTGCCATGAGCGCCAGCGTCAACGCCGCCGCCAGTGTAAGCGTTAGCGCCAGCTGCTTCACATCTACACATGGTTCCCTTTAGCGGGAGATGGTGTAATTTTTTTGTGGTTAATATTTCTTGAAAGACCGGTCTCCATCGAAACTTCAACCTAATAAACAGTTGTCTTTGAAGAGGTCGCTTCGACGATTCGCTAATAATCAGCGGCAACCATAGTTACCTCTGCGTTGAAGTCTCGCGTGTTTATGCCTTTACACATATTTGCGAAACATCAATATAAACCTTGATCGCACAACTGCACTCTATACAAAACAAAGCAACGCTCTTCGTGGTGGAAAATAACAAATTAATAATTAATCGTACAGCATATCAACCTGAAAAAGTGCTTTGCTATCTTTGGAACTGCCAGCGCTGCCACTGCACAGAAACCTGTTGAAAGAACGGTGGTGCATTACATACGAGCCTGCGACATCCCTCCTTCAAAGAGCTCATTCACATCTTCATTATTTATGAATATCTCGTGCTTCAAATTTCAAATAATTTGAAAGTTTTACCCTAGCGAAAAAGAAGCACCTGCTGCTGAGACAGTTTAATTTTGAAACCTCGGGGGGTGGTCTGCTTTTCGAAGCAATGAATCAGGCCCGTTTTTATATGATAAATTATCGCACCAGGGACGTGAGAAAGCAAAAAGTGGTTCAGCGTGTTGCGGCGGTGACACACGAGGAAATGAGAACTATATTTAGGCGATAAACTAATAGCACATAACGCTTATTCTTGCTCAAATGAGCTCAAGGTGCGAGCTCATGTAATTACATCTAAAAAACAGCTGTTTTCACAGGGGAATACTCTAACGCGCATACAACCCAAAAAAAAAACATTCTAAAATTTTTCTCAGTGGTAAATAATTAACGAAGCAGTTTCGACTCCCTGGAATCAGACTTGCAAATTGAAGCAAGTGGAGCTTCAGCAATTCCTTGGTCCCTTTTTAAATGACTTCAGACTTCAGCCCCGGGAGAATTTTCGGAAGCGCGCATTAAGGTCATGGCTGAAATTGGTCACCATGCTCCAACCTTCAATAATTTCCCAAGGGAAAATTAATAATCTGCTTCCATAAAAATTAGGTGCTTTAGTCCCAAGATATCTTCATTCGCAATGCATAGACCAAGGGCAGTATTCAAAGTTACCATTCAAATTATTGACAGTTTTGTTCTTTCGTCGATAACTGTTTGGATTTGACGAGGATGATGCTTAAAGCCAAGGGCAAAAACACAACAAATGCGAAGAGTTATCGCACCCACTTCAAGTAAGTGAAGCTAAGCAATGCACGACTATCATTTTGCGTTCCAAAAGTTGAGGTTGCTAACCATGGTTCAAGAATACGAGGGCGGAGGGCCATTCGAATGTGGCAGTAGAAGCGTTCGTCCTTGAATCGATGGTCGTAGCAAGTAATGGATTATACTAAATAAAACAAACTATTCAGGTACCTTTAGTCTAAGTTTTAAATGCGAATGCATTTCATAGTCGGGCTATGTCAGGCATCCGGCATTGTGCGGCGTTGGCGTTGTGCGGCGTTGGCGTTGTCCGCGGCAGGTGTTTTCTCTCCGCTCTGAGTGGAGAGGAGGAGCGCGCTCTGACGCGTGAGGGCGCTGGCATCGCGGGAGCTCGGTGGAGCTATATATGAAAAAAAAAAAATTAAAAAAAAAGAAAAAAAAGAAAAAAAAAACAAAAAAAAGAAAAAAAAAGAAAAAAGGCGCTGCGCCGTGCTCCCGACCGGGCTGCGGAAATTAGGCGCCTTTTCCTTCTTCGAACCACAACCACCATATATAAATGGAGTGAAGCGCGCGCGAAATGCATTCGCATTTCCTCACGATTCCCTTCGGGGAGGTGGGGGCATTTTTTAATGTTAAAATTTAGGCCGGTGTGCGTTGGTTTGCCGTAACCCGACGCACACCGGCCGATATTTACAGTTCAACTCCAACCACGCCACCGCCCACAACGAATCGGTTGTGAAGACGCTCTTGAACCACGCACAGGCCATCTGCAGCTCTAAAGAAAAGCGAAGAAAAGAAGAAGCAGCGATCACTACCGACTTCCTGAATAATGGTTACACGAAGAGCTTTATTCGCCGAGTATGCCAGCGACGTGACTACGGGGGGAAATTCCCGCCTTATGTCATCCTCTACAAAGAGTGACACCAACAATGAAGCCTCCCCCATACAACCCTACCGCGTCACGGTTCCATACATTCCGGGATTCAGCGAGCAGCTGACGAGGGTGTTTGAGAAGGAGGGTATCCGGGTGGCGCACAAACCCGCATCAACAATTAGGGCGACTCTTGCCGCGGCCAAAAGACCGACTGCCAAAAGAAAGATTCCCCGGGCTTGTCTACGAGGTTCCGTGCGCTGATTGCCACGCGACTTACATCGGCGAGACAAAAAACTTTCCGGAAAGGATACGGCAACACCAAAACGACGTACGTGGCTTCAACGCTGCACGAAACGCGCTCGCAGAACACAGCGAAAAAGGTGGACCATCGCATCAACTTCGACGCCGCCCGGGTCATCGACACGGAAGGCAGCCGCACCAAAAGGCAATTCTTAGAGTCTTGGCATATCGAAACAACACCTGGGAATATCAACCGCTCAACTAGGACTCTGCCGAGAGTGTATATACATGGTCTTCGGAACCAGTGGCAGCAACAAGAACGACTGTGGAGAGGGGGGACAACCGCTAAGAAAAGTCGCTAGCTTCGGAGCCGACCGGACTGCGCCCTTGAAGAAGAGACCGAATGGGGCTCGAAACGTACGGGCAACTTTTTAATTTTAATATTAAAAACTTAGACTAAAAGTGGCTGGAGAGTTAGTTTTATTCAGTATAATTTTTACCCAACCAGACAGACCTCTCTCAAATATGGTTTACTTTTAAAAGGAATGGAATTGCGTGTCTGCCTTAATGTGGTGTCCGGAGTGTGCGGTTCATTAAAACTGGGAGACTTGTTTACTTAGTTTTGAACAGTCAAGTGGTATATCATTCGTTGATTTTGTTTGTAAACCGATTATTGCACCCCTATTATATGCAGTTCTCGTTGTGGGTGCAGTAGTCCTTCACGCAAGTACACTTTGGCCATGTATTGACTTTGCCTTCAAGAGTACAACATGAGAGCGTAATCGGGGCCTGTGCGGATCACCTTCTCAATCGCTAGCCTAATCCGCCAGGGGTGGTCTAGTGGTTAAGGCACTCGATTGCTGACCCGTAAGTCACGGGATCGAAACCCGGCAGCGGCGGCCGCATTTTCGATGGAGGCGAAGATGCTCGAGGCCCATGTACTTCGATGTAGGTGCACGTTAAAAAACCCCAGGTTGTCGAAATTTCCTGAATCCTTCACCTACGGCGTCTCTCATAATCATATCGTGATTTTGGGACGTTAAACCCCAAGAATTAATATATTATTATTAAATCACTAGCCTAGCTTCGCTGCTCGGTGTACGCCACCACAGGAAAGGGAATGTCGGGGCCCGCGTAAACTAGTCGTTTCACACTACGCTAAAAAACTCACTGCAAGTACACTCGGCGAAGTGCCCACTGCGCCATTATCCTTCCTTTTGCGAGTTGGTCGAGGTACCCACAACGCGCCCTGTAAGGCAACACGCGCGCCTCCGCAGCTGCACACACGTTGTCAATGCTCCTTGCTTATAATGATGATTAATTAAACCTGTGTGCTTAGTAACTGTTCGGTCTTTAAACCAATCCACTACTTGCGCAAATTCACATGTTTTGACACCTGGTGCGGTTCTACGATTCTGCCATACAATATTACATGCGTTAAAGACAGGTCCTTGCACTACGTGGCCATTCATATAGTGTTTTATTTTTTTTTTCTTTCTTTTTTTTTTGAAACAGTCTCAAGCATGGGAGTGGCTGTGAGGTGGAACACCTACTTGCCAAGCAGAAGCCCTCGGGTCAACTCTTATTTGAATCAAAGGTATTTATTATTTTCTAATTGACATCTATCTCAAATTTTCGCTCATGAACGACGGTGATTTTTCGCTCACAGCCTAAGTACGCCGATGCCGATACCGGCAGTTCTGCGAAATGAGCTTTTTAACGCTCTCGCGTGGAAATATTCGCAGCAGTTATGAACACCCCTCCCGTCAGTAAGAGAGAGCTACATGGTCGAATAATTACGTTTCGAAATGTTCCCGTAACTAGTGCAAGTAGAAATATGGGAGATATGGGAGGTAATACCGTACAGCTGAAGCAAACGTTCATGGTATGTCCACCCAGTGCCATAAAAAGAATGACAGAATGTATGCTTAACAGTAAATCTATTCGCAGTGAGCTCTACATTACCACCCATAGCATAACAGCAAAAGTATAAAGTCAAATCACATTTGTCAGTCTCGAATTGACTATACAAAATACTATATTATTAAATGAAACGCCACACATAACTTTGAACTGAATTAATAAGATGAAAATACTTCAACGAAACCTTTAGACACCGTGTTAAACCATTAAATTTATATTTGCCGATGGTAAAGCACATTCATAGGGTTTAGATACTTTCAAATTCTGCAAGCGTTGGTCTGTAGCTCTTTTCTTTTTTTAAATAAAAATAGGTTGTGTCGCTAAGCAGTTTAGATAATTGATTTCATAGCTGGGGGCCTGGGCTTAAAACCCGGCCCCACCCACGGCTATTTATTTTTATATACATTTCTTCTTCTCTAAAGATTCGTCTGACGAGAACGAGGGACGGACTGACTGACAGATTTCTCGTTGAGTGACTTGAAACGTTCACAAATTTAAAAGAATTCGATTCTGTTCAAATTGCTAAATACAGAGTGGAAGGTACCTGCTTCAGCGAAAAAGCTGCTTCTTGCGGAGCAACAGCAGTTTTTTCGCAACCAATTCAAAAGGCGCAGTCTTCACTTCTTGCGTATTCTGTTAAGCGAAGTGTGAACATTGCACGATTTGTGGTCACAAATTGTTGAATCAAGTAGGAGCAAAACATCGATAACATCGGTTTGGATTTGGAATTTTTATTGTCGTCAACGATCTTTAGCATGACCTGAACAGGCAGCAATGTTTCAGGCATGGAATTACCGAATAAAATCGCCTAATCTAGGCGTTTAAAAGTTATGTTTAACAAAAGTTTTTGTTAAACTTATGTTTAAATAAGTGTTAAACAAATGTTTAACAAAAGCTCGCCCTCCGCGTTTTATAGGCGCATGAGTAAGAAAGAGTCGACCGATTGACTAAGATAGCCGGTGGTGGTACACTGACTCATGTTTTATGCAGATCTCGAGAGCAATTAAGGCACGCGTTCACCTTCTCTAATGGAAACATCTTGTCCGTGTTCTCGCCTGGCTGCACAGCAAATGAGCCCGACTTGTATGTGATCTCGGAAGGCACTCTTCCGGGAGGAGATAGCATGCTAGTATAACTCTCTGTATATCATTGCTGCCCGTGCTAGCCTTTTGCTTTATAAGATCTACTTGTATATGTTAATCTTATATTTACATACCGTACGAATTCGCCGCTTAATTGTACAGGTATCCGGGACATGCGAATGCCGTCTTCCTTCCTCTATGCCCACTTACTTCCTCCGCCTCACCCTCACATTTCATTCCCACCCCCTTGCTACACATGCATAGGATACATGCATATGTAGCAAGCATGTATCCGCACATACATGCTTGCTACACATACATGGCTATGCCACGCTTTAGCCTCTCTCTACCTTCCTTTCCTTCCTTCCTCTACTTGCACTTCTTTCCCCCTCCCTTTTTTTAAAATGCTATACATGTTTGGCCTGCGTTACGCCAAGCGGCATGAGACGGCAGCATACGATGAGAGAGTGCTCCACTCTTCCTTACCGTCCTCGTCACCCTCAGTTTCCCTTCCCACCGCCTTGCTATACATGGCTAGGATATCGATGACTGCGCTATAAAGGGTTTTGTCTGCTTTACACCATACATGGTTACGTTACGCTTTACCTTCTCCCATCCTCCCTTCCCTTCCCTTCACCTTCACTTCGATTTCCCGCACTCTTACACTGCCATACTATACATGGCTATGTTATACATAATATTGCCTGCGCGACGCCATACATGGCTGTGCTATGCTCTACATCCTCCCCTCCTCCTTTCCCTCCTCCTCAATCTCGCTTCCATTTCGCGCACTCGTACGCTACCATACTATGCATGGCTATGTTATATACTTACGCTCTCCCTCCCTACTTTCCATCCCCTCCCCTCACTTCCCTTTCCCGCCCCCTTTGCTATAAATGACTATGCTATACATTGTATCGCCTGCGTTACGCTAAGCGACGCCTGGGTGTCGCATTCACGCCTTGGTGTGGCATCCACCGTCGATTTGAATTTTCTAGCACACTACTGAGATTCACACAAAAACGACGCAGAAGCTAGCACAATTGAACAGGATTTACTCTTGTCCTGCTCACTTGCGCTCCTTCCTGCGCTGTTCTTGTGTGTGTATTAGCAGCGCTCTAAAACAAGTAACTATGTACTTCAAAAGGGTGCCTTGCTGGGCGAGTTGGTACGATATTATCATTAAAGGTAGCGCAAAAAACACGCACATACAAAAGGGGCACACATACATAGCGCTGTGTATATGTGCTCCTTTTCTATGTGCGTGTTTTTTGCGCTACCTTTAATGATGAGAACTCTGTACAACCAACTAACTGCTACCCTGACCTGTCTTCTACTAATATTGAAATGGCCGACACCACCCAGAAGTATCGAGCATCTCTTGTGCCACTTTCCGTCTACGGAAACTGAAACGCTTAAACTCTGTACGTCTTTAAATCACCAAAACGGAAATATCTTCACCATCTACAGTACTTCGGGGCCGTGGGACCCAGCATCACAGTCGTGAAATGCAGCGGAAGCACTGGCGCAATTCCTCGAAGAAATGGGCCAGAATAAATGTCTGCAACGTCGAGCACAGGACTGTTGCTGCGTCACAGCAACACTAGTCTTTCCCTTCTCTTCGCAAACTTTTCTTACCCTTACCCAGTGCATAACAGTATCTGTAGTTTTACGTCCCAAAACCAAGACATGGTTATGAGAGACGCCGTAGTGGAGGGCTCCGAAAATTTCGTCCATCTGGTGTTCTTTAACGTGCACCGACATCGCACAGTACACGGGCCTCTGCCATTTCGCCTCCATCGAAATGTGACTGCCGTGACCGGGATCGAACTCGCGACCTTCGTGTGAGCGGCTGATCACCATAACAACTGCTCCACCGTGGCGGACCCCTTACCCAGTGCAGAGCAGCGAACCGGGCTGAACCCTAGTTAACCTCGGCGCCTTTCTTTTATTATTCTTCTCTCTCTCTCTCTTTGTCGTTGCGAATCTATTTTTAACAGCAAATCTTCCCCTATCATGAGGTCGTACTGTTTCGGTTTTTTTATTTTCTTTTTTCGCGGCATTATTGCTGTTGTAAGGTACGTTACAGTTTTTGTCCTATCGATTTCACTGCCCACGTTAAAAAATCCCTTGGAGAATGTAATCTTGACGATTTTGTTATGAAGTGCGTGGGTTTAATGATGGTGGATTTCTCGCAAGCAACGTTGATGGCCGGCAACGAATGAAAACAAGCTACGCTGCATCATCGGCGCCGAGGAAACGTACTGCAAAATACGGCAAAAGTTTAACTGCTTCGCACGGATTCATCTTGATGGTAAGGAGTGCTAATTTACAAAATAGAAGCGAACCAGACGACACGCACGGCTCTGTTTACGTTCACTAGTTATCTTGCGGCAGAGCCTGCACGCCTTAATTCATATTACGACTGCAAGTTATCACCGAAATAATGATAAAATACGGCGCGAAGAGTGTTGCCGCGTGCCTGTTGTTTTGTATGGCAGCTCCCACTATATACCTGAAGACGCGAGCTCTGGCTCTGGCATTTGGCTCCCTGAACGCACGGGATTTGTCGTCACGCTTGAGATTCCAATAACAGGGGATTACCTTTATACAGCGCGAAGATAATGCACTTGAAAGATTAAGCCTCAAATCAGTTTTTCACACGTTGCCTCAACCATAGTTTGTTGCTACACGAATGCATCTTTTAAAGGCAGATTCCAAAACGAAAGAAGGAGCTGTGCTTTGCAGCGCGGGGCCAATGTGCGTTTTAGGGTGCACGCGGTTGGGGTACGAAAAGTTGTGTATGTACAATGTATTGATTGTCGGAAACCATAGCCGTAGTAATTGAGATTGTGTTTACGCGGTGTCATTAAAGTGCAGGGGCCTTAATCAATTAAAAGTCGGCCAGTATATATTGAGATGATAGGAAGCGTGCGCTGACGGCCGCTACGGCAAAAGGGAGTGCGCTTTTGTGACTCCAATAACAGCTATGTCGTGCAACGTGAACAGTCGTCTAGTAGATCACCGTTGCTTCATTTCTTATTGGCGCGAAACAATTCATTACAGAAAGGTTCACGTTTGTCATTTACAAAAGCTTTTGGGCAACAACAAAGCACTAAAAAATGAATAATAAGTTTTAGAAGGAGAAAACGCGACCTATTACTGTCAAGCGAAGTTTTGCTAAAAAAAAAGATTTAAAAAAACAACAAAACAGGAGGCGTTGCTTTATCGGGAGAAATGAGGGCGAGCGAAACTTGACGTGTGCGTGTCTGAAGTGCTACTTTTCTTTTTTTTGTCTTTATTTCTTTCTTTGCTTGCTTGCATTCCCTGGCATTGTACAGTGCTCCCTCCTGACTGTTCCTCCATGGCGGGAATGGGACCTTCAGACTCGTGCCTAGCAGCATAACACTTCAGAAGTCATAGGCAGAAATGACGGCAATGCGTTCCGATCCACGCAACAATTAGGTGCACGTAGCTACGTGAAAGCACAAGCCACCTCGATAATATATCAGATGACCATATGAGAAACGGCTCATCGCCGACAAGCACACGATCAAGAGAGCACCATCTATTGGGAAACGCTCCAAACAAATACGCATGTGACCGGCTCACCTACAGAAACCGCTTTTGCTCGCGCTCGCGGGCACCCGTTTTTTTTTTTTCACGGTCACACGCACAACACCAACGTCACTTGTGACGTATTGCAAGCTTCGCTTGAAAAACAAGACGTAATATAGGAAAAACAGAGGACCACGTGTTAGAAACCCATGAGTCGGTCTGGCTAGAAGGCTACCGAAAATTTGTTTCTGTCATTCAAACGCCATCGAAGTCTCGGCTACGCATCGATCACCTGTTCTCTCTCTCTTTCTCTTTTACTCCCTTATTCCCCTCTCCCCACGTGCAGGGTAGCAAACTGGACGTAGTCTAGTTAACCTCCCTACCTTTCCTATATTCATTCTCTCTCTCTCTGCAAGTTTACCCATGGTTTTTAAACCAACATAACAGCTTAGCAACAAACACCAACGGAGTGCACGAGCACTACGGCAATCCAGAGCAAAATAAGAATATTACCTCGAACGGTGCATCCATGGCAGCCTAGCGCAGGGCACAGCAATAACCGTTGGGCAAATAAAGTGCTTTTCAACCCAACACAACAAAGTATAAGAAATAGAAACCACTAAATGAGGTTGGATGATTTATGACTCAGGTTATTAAAGCACCGGCCTATTGTGCATTCATCCGGAGAGAAAAAACCGTCCCACGCGTAGATATTTCTACCGGTGCTGAATATTGCGCACACGCCGTGTTCATTCATTGCCACAAAGTTTCCTTGCCGTACCAGCAAAAATTTTGCCGAGGTGGCTCTTTGTTCAAATACGAAAGCGTTCTATGGAGTATACCACCGGAGACCCACGTTTAACGTAACGCCTCTCCTGTAACGCCTTGGAGTTGAAAAAAATAAAAAAGAATGGCAGATCCCAAGTACCATGGAAATCGATGTTATGCGAAGCATACGGAGGCAAGGTGACTTGGTTGTAATTTTTTTACGTTACGTTAAATATATGTACAAATGCTGTACGCACAGACATATATATGAACAACAGTCGCATATGTTTCATATAAGCAGTTCTTTACAGTTACGTAACGATGCCAATAGAAACATGGTACCAACACCAGAAGCGGTAAGCTGATATGTAGCACTTGTGCTTGCGAGGATGGTAGCCCTGGATAGTGCTTCGTGGACCAACTACAGTGGATGGCGCTTAAGTATACAGTTGACGTTAACACGACATGACGCCTACCTCATAGGCATAGGTCGGCGAACTCACTCATGAGTCGACTCACTCGGACTCACTCAGACTCAGATCGAGCCGTGAGCCTGAGTCTGAGTGAGTCCGCGTGAGTAATATTTTGGTGAGTTTCAGTCCGAGTGAGTGCCGTTGAAGAAAACTTTCGTGAGTGAGTCCAGCTCAGGAAAATTTTGGTGAGTCTGAGTCCGAGTGAGTCCAAAGCGCACGATATAATTCTTGAGTGAGTCTGAGTGAGTTCCACTTCTTTTTGCCGACCTATTGTCCTGTCTACTCATCTTCAGCATTGCTATCAGCCCTGCCTGGATTCAGGTACTTACACGTATTCCAAAACATTGTCTTTCATGCACCGTTTCGGTATTTATTGATCAGAGGCACGAATTTCGTAGGGGGGTGCCTTCACCCCCCTGTCAACTTTTCCAGGGAAGTTCTTGATGAATATATCTTATCTTGTGATCTCTTTCAATAAATATGACCTTATTGGTTTGCGAGCGCTCGTAACTCGTATTCCAAGATACTATATCAAAAGGCGCCAAGAGCACCGATTACGTGAGATATTAGTGTTAAAGAGCATTGACACCATGGTCGAAAAAGCTAATTCTAGGCTAATGGAATCATGAGTCGACTCACTCGGACTCACTCAGACTCAGATTGAGCCGTGAGTCTGAGTCTGAGTGAGTCTGGGAGAGTAATGTTTTGGTGAGTCTGAGTCCGAGTGAGTCCGGTTGAAGAAAATTTTCGTGAGTGTGAGTCCGAGTGAGTCCGGCTCAGGCAAATTTTGGTAAGTCTGAGTCCGAGTGAGTCCTAAGTGCAAAATATATTTCATGAGTGAATCTGAGTGAGCTCCACAAGTTTTGCCGCGCTGTGCTCATAGGAGTACATATGTAATGTTTATAAAATTATATAGCCTGCACTGCAGCCACAAATGACGTTTCAGCAACATTACGACTGCATAGGGTTTTTTTCCGAAGCAGTTCCACGACCAGGCGTGGCTCTGTGGTAGAATACTTGATTGCCACGCAGATTGCTAGGGTTCGATTCCTACTGGGACCCTGATATTCAGTATTTGCATTCGTCAGGTCAACGCTGCTGACGTCAGTTTTTGTTAACGCTCTCGCATTTAAATAACTATTGGCTGTCCTCACCGTTCCTGGGTAGATATAAATTGTCAGACACCTGTGGCGCATACCCGCGTACCGCGGCCCGTGGTATACGGGTATGTGCCACACGTGTCTGCAGGAAAGTGTTTGACGAGGTATGCGACCGGGTTTACACGTTATTCATTTCATTACTAGCCAGACATATTCGTCAATACCTTTTACCCTCCCATACAAATTTTGGTCTACACGAAGTTAAGGCTGTGATGACGAGAGCACCCAGACGTAGGCGGCTAGATGGATAGGTAGATAGATGGATACGTAGATAGAATCGCAAAAGTGCTTACAGTACACAAATAAGTGTTTCGCATTTTAAAAAGTAAAAATCTTGAAGGACGCTTGAGCTTCCCCTTCAAGAGTCGAACGCGATAGCGTAATTGGGCCCCGCTCCGTGCGCATCGCCTTCTCAAGTGCTAGCCTGGTTTCGGTTCTCGGTGCATGCCTCAACCGTGCCGTGAGGAAAGGAGCGGCTGTGCGCGTAACATTGTTTGTTTGTTTGTTCCTCAGTAGGCCTGGCGCCACCCACCGCGGGGAAGTCCGCCAGAAAACGGGTGGTACTCTGTCTAAATATGTATAGAAATAGATATTTTATAAAAAAACTAATTGATATAATAAAATTAAGTTCTGGTGAAATGCTGTTCTTGAAGTTGATTGTTTGGTTGGTTCCTTAGAATCTTGGCGCAACCTACCTTGGGGAATAGGCCATGAATCCGACGGTGCCTCGCTTAAGAAACTAATTCACTTACTGAAGGCAAGGGTTTAAATATGAATCGTTTAGCCATTACACATAAATAATATAACCTCCTAAAATTAAAAAAAAAACTAAAGAGAAACGACAAAAAATATATACAGCTGTAACTAAGATAACTTAATTAAATTACACTTAGCACTCAATTTTTTAGACTCTCGTAAAAAATTTTCATACATCGCTGAATAGCTGTTTGAAAGTCTCCTAGGATGCCTACTGCAGGCACAGTTGTCAAGTGCCCACTAAGCCAAAATTAATTCGTTTTGCGAATCAGCCAAGGGCCCACTATACGCGTTCATAAGGCAACACGCGAACTTACGCAGCTGGTCACTTTGAGGATGCGTTTGCTGTTGATCATTAGATATGTATGGCGCTTTGTAATGGGTGGGCCTTTAAAACACCCATTCGTTTCGCAATTCATATGCTTTGTCATCTGTCGCGATTCTACGCTTATGCTACGCAGTATCACATGCGTTAAGGAGGCTCCTTCCACTGCATGACACTCATGTTCACAAGACGAGGTGTCCGTGTAGCACTCGTTGAATAATGTGAGGCAAAAGAGAAAGAGCACAAGTCGATTGGAGCGGGTGTCTCCGGTTATTCGCAATGGTGGTCCTAAACGAAGTAATTGTGTGCTTGATTTAAGGATCGAAGCCCAGCAATATGGTTTACAAAACAACGACGTTCATTCGAAACGCGGTAGTACGCAGCGCATGTTTAACTGTTCCAGTCAGTCGTGCGGCAAAAAAAAAATACATTTAATTAAAAGTTACCTCGCAAAAAAAAAGAATGAAACAGACGGCGTGAAAGCTTTTTTACTTTGTCCATAAAAATGCCGAAAGAAACGGCACATGTGGCTCCTCGGTGTTGTATGTTGCGTTCACATCACTAGAACATTCGAGAAACTCTGTAAGAAAGCCTGACTAACCATCTGTTATTTACTTCAAATATTTCAAATTGAGAAGTTCCAGACGGACGAAATATTCAAAAGCAGCATTATTAACTTCCGTCATCGATCGCTTTCGAGCGACAGCGATCGATCAAGTCTTACGCATCAGCCTCTGAGCAAAAAACAATTTTTCAGCGCTGGAGCGGGCACTCACAACTTTTGGTTAGAGTGAAGAGTTCATGAAAATGCAGGGGCCGTGTCGGTTAAAGGGACGTCCAGAGGGCATATGCTGATCGATTAAAAAGACTGCGTCCCACGTACTTTAAGGAAGCGAGGAAAATACGGTGCACCGCGTCACGGTAACAAAATGCCATCGAAATCATAAAGCTAAACGATAGCAACGGAAAGCAGTCTCCTAGAAAATAAAAACACACCGCTGGGCTTACGAGTAAAAACGCCCCCTAAGGGAAAATTCGTGGCTGCAGCTAGAGGTGCGTACGTCAATACCCGTTTTGTTTCCTATTTGTGCACAATGTTGCGACCTCTGCTACGATAGCGCTGAGAGACGTTTGAATGATGCGCTTACACACACAGCCACAGTAGAGATAGATAGATAGATAGATAGATAGATAGATAGATAGATAGATAGATAGATAGATAGATAGATAGATAGATAGATAGATAGATAGATAGATAGATAGATAGATAGATAGATAGATAGATAGATAGATAGATAGATAGATAGATAGATAGATAGAGAGGTCGAAATAGTCCAAGTGCTTTTCGGTTAGCGACGAAATTATTTGCGTTTAAAAAGCTTACTTGACTAGTACCAACATTCACCCAAATATTTAACTAGCCTGCGCAAGCCCGACTTTGCTGTGCGTCAGTGCCATATGACGGAGCCATGTTTCAAAAAGGGCGAGAATTAAGCGCATGCACCCTAAGCGCGCTGAGCTGAGCCCATCCTCTGCAAGGCTGTTCCTTCTAAGATACGTCAACTCAATATTAGCGCAGTTCGCACAAACCAAGTTCTCCGGCTGGTCTCATGAGTAGGGAAATGTGGCGTGTCTTTCAGTTTTGTTTCCTCGTTTGCTTGCTGAACCGTTCATTCGGTTATCTGCGGAATATTAAACAATAGAAAAACTACCCGCCTACTCACGCTGCCAGTTCGTCGGAAGTGCACTGATATGGCCACGAGCGTTTCTTGTTTCAATTTTGCTGCCTTCGGTTCACATTCACAAAAGACTGTCAGCAATGCTCGGCGCAGACCGCGACTAAGTGTTCGCGAATCTTCGCGATTGTAGTACATCGTTTTGTTAGGATTGAGCGCAGGACGCGAAGAGACAAGCTTATTCCAGAGCTTCCGCGACGACCAGTGATAAGGCCGGAAAGTTGGATGCGTGATGTACAACAGATGACGCGTCCCGAGGATAATCAGTTTTTCGACAGCCGACGTCATGTTCATCGCTATCAGAGTACAGCATGCGCTGCTTTAGATTAGCATTAATAACAACTTGATGAGGGCTAGTTGGTTCATATTAGATCAAAGACGAAGAAACGAAGACCACGGGACAGCGCTTGTCCCGTGGTCTTCGTTTCTTCGTCGTCCTTGTCCTTTTGCGCTGTTACTTTCTTTGATCTGATTTAGATTAGCGTTCCGTGTCCCGGCCACAAGTGTGGCTAAAGGAAAAGTTTAGCCTTGAACACGCCCACTGCTGCCTTCGTCGACGTCACGACCTCGTGACAATATCATGTGACGACCTTAAGAAGGAACAGCCTAGCAGACGATGGGCCCAGCTGAGAGCGCTTCGGGTGCCGGTGCTTTTTACAACTGGGTTACGTCGTATTACAATAACGCAAAGAATAGCCGGACGCTCGAGCACGTCCAGTTACTGATTGCGGTGACTGTACATGTGTGGTGTATAGCTGAATACCCTATAGAGCAGGGGTGTCAAACACGCGGGCCGCGGGCCGCATGCGGCCCGCGAGGCTCTCGGTTGCGGCCCGCGGCCCTCACATGACTGTCTTCGCCCCACATTTTTTTTTAATTTACTGATCAAGTATATTCTTGAGCCACAGACATGACTGGTCTAAGGTATTGTCTCCGTGAGGCATCCCATGTGTTCACCTTGTTTTGAAACATAACCGTGAAACAAAAATTATATTTCACAATCGGCGTCCAGATTTGAGTCATCTTGGAGATCGGTATCTACATGTTGTTGGAATCCTGGCAACAAATCTGCTTCAGAAATGACCTGAACATGAGTATGCGAAAGTTTTCTTTCAAATGGCAGCGTTTGCAAGCAATTTGTACAAATCCCACCCCCCAACACACACACACACTCACACACGCTTTTACCTTCTGCACTGTCCCGGCCCTTGCGGGACTAAATTGCGTGACTGCGGCCCGCTGGCTGAGGGGAGTTTGAGACCCCTGCTATAGAGAATATATTTCTGTTAGAGAACGTGGTGAGAGCCAATAACTAAAACTTGTGGCAGTGATTGAGCGTATTGCATGTATCCAGTCTATTGGCGCAAGTGCATGTTTTCGGGAAGAGTATATTTCCAGGAGGTATTTCTGTGTTTAAGTGCGTGTCACTTCATCAGGGCGGCGTGTCGTCTATCCACCGTCTCATCTCACGTTGTCACGCTATGGTCAATACAGACCTAAAACAAGGCTAACAATGCTCAAAAGCAGTGCAAAATAAACTGACAAGGTACAAAATACTCTAAACTGCAGACACAACCTAGTATTATACGCAATTTCCCCTCTAAAATCCCCAACAACGGTTCTGAAACATGTTACTTATACGCCTCGCAAGAAAGGGCGCAACTGCATCGGCAATCGCGCAATTGACGAGGCGGTTGCAATCGCCAATGGAATTGCTGGCTTGCCCATGCTACGCACTTCCTGATCATTCCCGGCAGTGGAGCTACATTAAGCCCAGAATTTAGAGCTACACCAAGTCCTGCACAAGAACTACATTTGAGCAGGATTTCTTTCTTTTTCTGACAAATTACTCAAAGAGCACTATAGATTTCTATTTACACATAGTCTGGAGATTATATTGGAATGTTTTTAGCTTGTAACTGATCTCGATAAAAGGATTTCAACGCAATTTGACACACTCGTAGACGCCTATTTACCTACCGGTATAGAAATAGGTGTGCCAATATTTCAAGCTTTTCTTTCTTGAGAAACAGTATTTTTTGTGACTGCATATTCTCCAAACCTATTTTTCATACTCATGTGGATAACCGCGCATCGAGTTCCCCGCTTATTCTAATGCTTACTTTCATTTCCACCTGAATTATCTCGTTGGAAATCTTCAGCGAAGTCTTGCTATGATTATCGCCGCATCCTCGTTTCTGACATGGTTGTTGCAGCATTACAATATTTCCTGAAGACAGGTCCCAATATGGCGGAGAGACAACGTGGGTCGGAATGTTTCTTGCCAATCGGCTTCATTAAAAATGGTGTCCTAATTTTGAAACGACAGAAAACATGAAAATATATTAGTCACCCCTTCTAGGATTTTGTTTGTAGTTTCCTCACATATATTTCTTTTTTTTTCTTTTTTTTTTTGCTTTCACTGAAAGCCGAGGTGCCAGGGAGGGCTGTTTGGCAGCCAGGTGCAGTATTATAGAAGTGTATGCTGCTTCAGTATGCGTAAATGATCTTTTGTGACAATTGGTGTTCTGTGTACCTTATTCACAAAAATATGTCATCCCTAACCGAACAAAACATTGAGAGTTTTAAGAGCGGAGCTCGCCAAGCTTTTCGTTGCGCGGGTAGTCTATGTACCAGTCTAAGATTGGTACCGGTCTATGATGATTATCACCATCATAGACCGGTACATGCTCGCTTCGTCCTTTTATTGCGATAGCAATTATATGGACACTCTCGGCTGCTTTTCGCCGTCATGCTCCGTATATGTATATATATATATATATATATATATATATATATATATATATATATATATACAAAAGCCACGAAAAAAAGTGAGATGGCGCGAAGTGCGCGCTCGGCGCCCCACTCGTTGCGATGCGTTGGCTCCCCTTGTACTTTGGCCTGTAGGGCGTAGTCGCCTTTGCCCAGGCGCGCGCGCGCGCTTATCTTGGGGTGGGGGGGGGATGGGGGGCAATCTTAGTTCGTGTGATTTCGTCGGAAAGACTGCGTTTAGGTTACAGAGCGCACAACGGTCACTTCGCTCGCTGCAGAGGCCCCGTTTCCAAAAGAAGCGTGCTGTTCAAACACAGTGAAGTAACAACTGTGACACTTGTTCGCGCTCTTCCTGTGTAGAAGAGTGGTAAGTTGGGCCAGTTGGTAATGATTCATTATGTAACTGCGCAAAAACGGACGGTGACACAAAACGGACGGACGGTGCGCCTGTTTGTGCCTTCTCTTCTTTTGTGTCACCGTCCGTTTTTGCGCAGTTACATAATGAATCTTCCTGTGTATACATGTGCGTATGTTTCGTGCGTCCTTTGCGCTTGAGCAGTGCGCTCCAAATTTCGATCTGCTTGCCGTTCTTCGCGTGAAGTGCCAATTTGTTGCTATCGCATTCATTGCTGCTTTCTTGCGGCGAAATGTGACTTTTTTGTTTGGACTGATGCTTCGCTCCCGCAACACGTGTGCCGATTTGTTCGGCGCGGATTACAATTAGTATAGACATATTTATCTGAGCGTTTACGACGCGCTCCAGTCTGATCTGCTTATGCTAGCAACTTACGCAAAAATATCTAGAATGAACTGTAGTGAGTGTGACGCGATTTGCACACAAGCACGTAGAAGGAACTGTAGTGCTCGTCCGCAGAACGATCGCGCGAGCAGCGGAACTTAGAACACACCACTCACTCCGCTTGTGACGTGAATTCAGCGGAGCGTGAAGTTGCGTCCATTTGTTTCGCCTTCGTTTTGCAGGCAGGCTGACCGCGTCTCGGCAAAACGCGATCGTCGAAAACGCGACATCTATACAGTTCCCTGCCCTCTCTTGGCGTGCTACAGCGGCGAAGGTGTATACTGAATACTGCAAGTATTTCCGCCAAGTGCCCACAGGTCCATAATTTGTATTGCCAAGCCACGAAGTAGCCGCTACGCAGAGCCACAATACCCACATATTTCCTATTCTGCTCTGATCTCTGGGATTGCGCACCCTAAACCACCGAAAATTTGTCTTGGTTTCTGTCGTCGCCAAACCGACTCTCACTGCGACAGACTTTTCGCGAGATGGGTAGCGACAAGACACGAAGGCGGTGCTGTAGTGAGGTGTCATCCTGTGTTCATCCAGTATCCTGAATCAGACAGGCGTTGAAAATGTCAGCGCTTTGACGTCGATGTAGCGGCTGGTATTCTGTCGTATTTTGTTCAGCCTTGCTCGGTCTGTGGGCACAAGGGCAAATTATGTCCACATGCCACACGTCGTCTCTAGTGATGAGGAATGCCAGGTAAGGATACAAAGCGTTCAATGGAGTTTCACGAAACACGGAGTCGTCCTCATACGTAATTGTCCGGTTGTATTCGGCACTTCCGAGAAGCTTTTGAACGATGGACTGATCGGAACGCCTCAAGGCATTGCTGACTTGGCGGTTGTATTCGTTCCCACAGGAAGGGTTCTGACGATGGCGGCGTCCTGCATTGAAGCATTTTGAAATTAATAAAAATATCTAAAATAGCACAAATGATAGATATCTATATATATTCCTTCCCGACCCGAATTTTTTTCTAGAGTAGAAAAAAAAATTTTAAGGTTTTTTTCTAGCTAAGAGGCCATTAAAAAGCATGCAAGAAAATAAAGGAGACTGTAAGTACAATGGTTTTTACAGGAGAACCATGTCCAGTATACTGGACACAAGGATTCATTTGTTGCACAAAAGGGTACACGCATTCAGCTATCTTCCTTGAAAGAGTGTTGCTTTTGGCCCTGTCAGAAAGTCAATCGTCTTATAAAACACAAAAACGGTTCGTTTGGCCCAAGAAAGCTTTCCCGTGGTTAGCTGTCGCACATAGCGTTCAGCACCCCGAAGTGGGAAAATTGAATGACACTTTGTACGTTCCAAAGTGTGTACGGCGAAAGCGTGTGGCCATTCGACTGACTATACCATGTCTTTTTTTTCTTTTACACTCTCAGTGGGATAACACACAAACCGAATGTGTGCGTGTTTTCTTCTTTAATTTTTTTACCGCGTTTCGCACCGAGACGGCGAGACTAATCTTCCTCCGTTCGCATGCGTTCGTATTTTCTCGCGCTTTGCGCATCGTGCAAACGCCAACCGCGTTCCAGCGCTTAACTTGACGGACCCTTTGTAGATTCCAAAGTGTGTTCCGCGAACGCATGTGTCCATTGAGACGGCGTCGGTCAGAATGATTCCAAACGCTTGAGACAGCGACGCTACGCAAGCAAAGGGCGAGCGCTGTAGAGTGCGACGCGACCGGCGTCCGTTTGCGCACCCCGGCGGACACCTGGCTCCGTTCCAGGGCTCGGACGGACGGACACGAACGGACGGATGGACGGACACGGATGGACGGACATGGATGGACGGACATGGACGGACGGACGCCGGACGGACGTGAGCATGAGAGATTAAAGGCTTTCGCCTTAAAAACTACGAAACTTCTACGAGAAGTCTTGAAGAAGGAGACGTGCACCTTGGGTGTTGTGATGCAAATTCTTCTTGTGGTTTATAACGGCCATCTGTGGTTGCGCCACTGAGAGTCTTATTCACAAAGCAGGTGGTTTAACAAACTAACACACGAAACATTTAATCAAGAAATAAAGTAAAAGCTATATATGTACACAAAATTACACTTAGTAAGAAGATCACTGCACACGTGAAACCACTCCTAATTACAACCAAAACGTAAGTTCAATTATCTAAACTAGATAGTCTAGCTCTAACGCGGCTGAGCGGCCAAGCGGAGAAGAACCCGTGTTCAGTCTGACCAAAACACGGATGCTTCACTGGTCGAGTTGACGTGGGCTGGCTTTCGACGACGATAGAGCGGCGGCTGGTGATTACGAACGCTACCTTTTCGCAACAATGTATTATAAAATAGAGATCCGAGACTGATCAACTGTTGCTGTTGTTAACTGTTTAATGTCGACATTCGATCTTCTTCGTCTTCTCTTGTCGCTACCGCTCCTCTTCGTCCTCTGTTCGGGACAATACATGCTCCGGTTCTCTCATCGCCATCCCTCCGCGGATGGTATGGCACTAAGTTACTCACCGTTGTCACTTCTGTCTTGCCGGATGGTCCTTCGAAGTGCACAGACTTCAATATACCTTGTTGTTTCACCGTTTTGAAGACGATATAAGGACCTGTAAAAGCATTCTTCGAATGATCAAGACCTTTCCGCACTAGTACCATGTTTCCGTCTTGTATATTGGGTATGCGAGTGGCGTGGCGCAAGTCGTGGTACTTCTTCATTGAACTTTTATACTTGTTGGCTTCCTCGATCGTCTTCTTGCGTTCAGGAATATGAATCTTTCCTACTATGACAAGTTCGTAATCTGCTGGTAGCCACGTCGTCTTCTGAAAGGCAGCAAACTGAGGGCTACAGCCAAGTCCAGCCGTGTGAGATTGATTGTGATGCCTCACCGCTGCCTCAAGGGCACACTTCCATCCTCCATGGAAGTCATCATATATGAAAAAAAAGTCTTCAAGTCACGGATGAGCCATTCCGCGAGAGCATTTCCTTCAGGGTGGTTCGGTGTGGCGAATCTTAAAGTGATACCTTTTTCTTCTGCCCAACGTCGGAGCCTCTCACTGCGGAATGCAGGTCCATTATCAGATACAATTACCTTGGTGTGTCTAAATGCCTGTCTTTCCATTGATGAAATGACACTGTTCGCATCTTCTCTTCCGGGTTTTGCCGCCGCCATACGTGTGCACTGGTCAACAGCCACTAGAATGGACTGAGTTCGGCGTACAACCTGCCCCTTCTTTTTAAGCTCAGCAAAATCTAGGTGGACAACTTCGAATGGCACATCGGAATATGAAGGAATCACCATCTGGTTTCCTTTGAGGCGGAACTTGGCTTTCATCGTCTGGCATTGATGACAGATTCTTGCGTAATTTTCTACATCGGCCTTCATGTTCTTCCAAGCAAAACGTTTCTGAATTTTCCAGTACGTCCGCCAAAAGCCGTCATGGCCACCTGAGTGTGGACTGTCGTGATAGACCCTCAATATTTTTGATATGCAGCTTTAAGGCACAACAAACTTTCCGTTCATCAGTTCTAAATCTTCGGTGCCTTCCCATAGACTTGCAACGTGCACCTCTTGATAGTCATTCGTTTGCGCTATGTGCAATCTTGATAAGGCGTCCGCGTCAGGTAGTGTGTCACCAGGTCTGTGGCTAACATCAAACGTGAACTGCTGAATTTCGCTGATCCACCTTGCTACTCTGCCCTTCGGTTGTGTAAGGCTCAGAAGGTAAGTCAATGCTTGATTGTCTGTGAAAAGTTTAAACCGACGGCCTTCCAAATAACTTCTGAAGTACCGCAACGCCAGCACCACTGCTAAGGCCTCCTTTTCCGTGGTCGTGTAGTTTACTTCAGCTCTTGGAAAGGTGTAGGAATAATAACCGATGACCTTCAACTGGTGGATTCGGTCTTGGCTTAAGTCTCTTTGGTATAACACCGCTCCTGCGCCGTAATTGAACGCATCGGTGCAGAGCTGGAATGGTTTGGCGAAATCGGGTAATATGAGGATTGGGTCTGAAGATATGGCACGCACCAGTTCTTGATATGCACGTTCGCACTCATCGCTCCACACGAAAGGGACTTCCTTTTGAGTTAGTCTCGTAAAGGCACCTGGATATTGCTGCAAAATTTTTGATGAATGCCCTAAAATGTCCGGCTAGTCCTAGGAAGACACGCAGTGAGTGGACATCGCAGGGTTTCTGCATCTCCCTGATGCGTTGGACGGTCTGTTTCTTTGTGGTCTTTGTGAAGCCGTCGAGGACTCTGCCAAGAAAAACCACTTTTTTCTGGAAGAATTCACTTTTCTTCTTGTTTATTTGCAGGTGTGAATTGCTCAGTGCCTCTACTACCTGAGACAAGTGGGAACAGTGCTCTTCCTCCATACTAGAATAATTGATGACATCATTGACATAAACATTGCAGAAGTCTCCTATGAACTCTTTAAGTACATTGTTCATCGTGCGCTGAAGCCAAGCGCATGATGAACCTCATATTCTGCACTTTGTCTTATGACGTCATCCACCTATTCTTCTCACAAGCGTACTCGAAGAATTTTAGCCAAGTAGTTGCTGACGAGGACGTCCCATCGAACATGTCCGGCTTGACTAAATCATTTTTGGAACCGGTGTTAGCGCGTAGTGTCTCCGTTAGCACAGCAAGTAATTGTCCATGTTGCTCAGTTTGTAATGCCTGCACTTGCAACATCTGTTCCATAAGCACCGCAATGTGCTGGTTTGTGGCATTTGAAAACGGCTCGTCACTGGTTAGCTGCCTGAAGTGCTTTTCATAGTCGGACATCTTGATATTGATTTTCCACATACCTCGGCTGATGAGGTCCCCCTCGGTGACAATCGCCTTGCTTGCGATGAACTGAAGCAGGCTTGGTGACGTCGCTGACACCTGGAGTTCGACTTGTTGCTCGTCGTACAAAGACGTACGTCACGTCTTTGTACGACGTGACGTACGCTTGTCCCGCAGCAGTAGTACCAACTCTTACTTCTATCCACATCCTGTCGGGCTGCGCCAAATATAAAATAGAGATCCGAGAATGATCAACTGTTGCTGTTGTTAACTGTTTAATGTGGACATTCGATCTTCTTCGTCTTCTCTTGTCGCTACCGCTCCTCTTCGTCTTCTGTTCGGGACAATACATGTATCAAGAAGACATAGGACGGCACGCACGATTTAAATTATTTGAATTGCGCGAAGACAGCTCCTACAATAATTTTGTATACCTGACCACATCGTGCGCGCGCGTTTCCGCGTGGATGACACCACTGCTCTGAGGCGCCCCCCATCAGAAAATGGGGCTGAAGGAGCGACTACCGTTAAAAACATGTTGCTGGACTCTTAAAGAAGCTCCAAAAGTGGTTTCGGTTTAGATTGTAGCTCTGCTTGCATTTTTGCACCGCTTTTTTTGTTATGTCCAGTACACTGGTCACTGGGTTGGAGAGGGTTATATATATATATATATATATATATATATATATATATATATATATATATATATATATATATATATATATCTTGCTCACTTGTGCTCTGTATAATTATGGAGGTGATGTGAAGGTGGCCTAATAGCGAGAAGACAAGCAATGTGAACACTGTCTTCACGGGCATCGACGTCAATTCTTAATTCCCGATAGATTGAATATCAGCGCGCAGTACTCTGAAGAGTTTAATTCTTCCAGAAGATTATTCTTACGATTTGATAGCTGTTTGCTGTCCACACTTTTACAACTGATCCTAAATCAATGCAAATATTTAGGCACTAATAAGTTGATATAAAGGTGCATAATTACTAAATTTGAGCAAACAAAACCAATACTGCTGAAGTAAAAGAGAAAAAATATTGTAGCGGCACTCAGAATGAAGCATACTTCATGTTGTCTGCACGCAATGGCAACCAATGGCAAGCTTTGCCAGGAGCCCTGGCATCGTGTAGGTTCCAGAGGTGCTCGACAAAGTTCGATGTAGTGTCCGTAGGATGGTAAGATCCCGAATTTATCGGGACATTTATTCTTTCTTAAATCGCAAATCCTATCGGAACATTTATCCTTTCTTTCATCCTAAATGTACTGCATAGTGCAGTGCATTTAGGGATGCTGGAGCAGATTTCCGCGGATAGAGTCCGCACAAATAGCTTTCTATACATTCACGCATATCATGACTATGAGATGTGTTCTTTAATAACACAGTGCCATGAACGACATTGACAACTTGTCTTACAGGGAAACTGTCAGAGGACAAGGCGTTTCAATACAAAAGTACCGCTCCAGTTATTGAATACATAAAAATATTTTCAGAGTTTTTCATTAAAAAATGCTATCTTTATTTTCGACATTGTCCTGTTCATGTGAGCAGCATTTTTTTTCTTTGGCGGGCTTGTAGGAATGCGAACGTTGCACCTTTAGTTTGGTGCACTCTAACTGCGTGGTTGCTCTGGCGTCTTTCTATTATTTTGTTAACCGCACTTCATACCGGGCGGGCGAAAGAGTGGAAGATTCACCGGCTCACTGCCCGCGAACTGAAGTTCTTTCAACTGTTTTAGTTTTCAGGGGGCAACAAGTGAACCTTTTTTGCCGCAACCGCAGCATGTTTTGAGACAAGCATAGCTATTCCAACAACTAAATTTGAAAATCATGAACTCATGCTTGCTCAGTACAGTGTGAGAACTTAGCTCAAAGCAAAAAGACCTGGATTCAAAGCTTTGTCTGTGCATTCGCACACAGGCTGCTATATCATTCCTGATTACGTGCCAATTAACGTTTCTCAGTTAGCGAAAATTTGCTTCAGTAGTCGAATGAAATTGCTTTGCTTCAGTAGTCGAATGCAAAAGCAGGCGCCTGCGAGTGGACAAAAAACGTCTACACAAACAGGCCCTCGCGGGTGCGCTGGTCACATACGCATTTTTTCGGGCACTGTTCAAATAACTGATGCTCTCTTAATCGTGTTCCTGTCCGCATTCAACAATTTTAAAGACGATAGTCTTTCTTGGGATACTTCTTTGCAGAAATTTTGGTCTGTCTGTCTGTTTCTCTGTTTGTCGGCACGTCACACGATTCAGCTACCCGGCCAAAGTTTAACCACTTTCTCAGCGCCCAGCCATCTTACACAAGTGTTTTTGTTCATACTTGTGAACATTGTCGATCAAAAAGCAAATGTTACGCATGTCTGAGGCGCAACATCAATACATAAGTAGTTGCTGGTATGTTCCTTTAAAAGAAAATACATAGATACGTAATTCTGAAGACCCCAGCGTTTCTTAGGTTGCGCTCAAAAAGCGACGCTATACACGAACTGCCCTGGGTTTTGCGCAAGGTGATGTTTCTCGACAGCACTGCCAGATGGCGTCCATGTCTCACGCAGCGCCTCCTCTATTTTATCAAGGCCAGCCAGATGCGGCCGATTCAACATAGAGAAAGCGCTGTCTGAGGCAAGGCAAAACATTGTAGTACGGCCGGCAGAAGACTATCGTCTTTCGACGACATTTGCAGCAAAGCACGCAGATACGCGGCCAATTTTTTTTGGTATGAAATTCAGATCTTTTATTGAGGTCCCTAGTCATTTGCCCTTGCCACATTTCCCTATTCTGATATTTCACTGTTACATTGCTTTGTTTCACGGATGACCGTCGCTGTTGCCTATAGCTAAAAGAGCGTTGCACTCATAAGCAAGTGTGTGCAGGTTCCCTTCTACACACGGAGGAAAGCAAACGTTACGAGGAAACATTGCGCAATGCCATAAAAAAGAAAGAAGCAAAGAAATTTAGTAGGTTAGACAGGCGTACGACAAGCACTGCCTGCACCCATTTCCTCGAGAGTAAAAGGCCTCCAAATGCTTTCAAGCGTAAATCTCTCTGTGTAGTCGTAGGTTGGTGGTTGGACTGTGAAAAGGTGTGCGGGGTATTAGTTACATGGACGTTAAACACAAGAGAAAGTAGCGAATCTGTATTTATTAAACAAATTATATCAATAGTGGTGTGCATATACAGAAGCATTTAATAAAGAGGAGCTGTGATAGCGAGGACAGGGCGGAGATTAAGCGCTTCATGCTGGCATCGACCAATCTATGCTGAGCCAACACTTTTGTTCACTCACCCGCACATAGGACGCAATCTACGCTGCTTGTCGCACTGCCTGCGGTCATGAGCGCGCACCGGGATACCTGTACGCTACGACGAAAAAAGGACTGAAGACACGTGAACTTTTCCACATTATCGACCAGGAAGCGGCTCATTCATCTCTCGAAAATGAAGCTGCACGTGACTTGCTTTAACATAGAACGACAAGTAAGGCTCCCGTTCAAGAGTGTGGTACAGTGGGCGAGCTTGTGCAGCACAGCCTTGTGTTCTTTTCGGGCAACTCAGCTTCAGTGTGAACGAAAGGAGAGTCAGTGAGTGAAACAACTTCATTTGGTTCACAATAGACGCGAGTAAACTCAACGTCACTTGGCTAGGCCCACTCGGGGACCGCCAAGTTAAACATGACCGCCCTCGCGCGGTCCCTCTGTACGGAGAGGACTTGAGGGGTCAGGTCCTGGGCCTTAATGAGCTTTTTTCACCAGACGACATCGACAGCTGCGGAACTTGCTGCTCTACGAAGCGCACTTAAAGTAATTCACCATCAACGAGCCAAGAAATGGAGCGTGTTCACGGATTCCAAGGCAGCATTACAGTGTTTGATATTCGCCTTACGTCGGGGACCTCATAAACAACTAGTGTTGGAAATCAGAGAGCTCCTCCACCACCTCTTCATCCAAGGACATGACATCACGTTTCAGTGGCTTCCAAGTCACTGCGGCATATTGGGCAACGAACATGCCGACGCAGCTGCTAGATCTGCGCACGAAGACGCTATACAAGAAGCCATCCCTTTCTCAAGGACTGATGCTGCCATGAAAATACGAGCGATTGCAAATGAAGATGTTAAATCACTGTGGAACGCAGCAAGTTTACGGCACACGCGTCTGCATAGGCTGGACCCGTCTCGTCGACTTCGGCCTCCGTCCGGACTCTCTCGACTCGAGACAACGGTGCTTTGCCGACTGTGGCTTGGTGTCTCTTTTACCAAATCTTTAGCATTCCGAATCGGCATGGAAGACAGTGCTGCTTGCGACCATTACGGCAGCGATGAAACTATTGACCACGTGCTTTGTCACTGTCCTCGCTACAGCGCGCATAGACGGCCGCTAGCTGCTGTGTTGGCCCGCCTTGACGACAGACCTTTGTCAAAACAGTCAGTGCTCGAATGCCGACGCGAACTGTCTTCACAGAGAAAGTCAGTCAAGGCCTTACTGAACTTTTTGCATGGCAGTGGCCTATTGAATAGGCTATAGCCCCCCTGCCCTCTTTTTCTTTTTTTTCTTTTTTATTCGCGCGTCTACTCTCCTCTTCACTTTCCTTTTCCATCTTTCTTTTCCTTTCCCCCTCCCCTTAGTGCAGGGTAGCAAACCGGATGCTACACTTCTGGTTAACCTCCCTGCCTTTCTCTCTTTTTATTCTCTCTCTCTTAATCAGCGAAACATAAACGCCAGAAAAGATTACAGAAAGGAGGCATGATAACGCTAGGCAGAATTAGCGCTCATACTGCCTCCCTTCTGTCCACTTTCTTAGCGTACGTTATGTTTCATGTTTCTTCACACTCAACCTGAATTGCGCTGAAACAAGACAGTGATTACTTTGATTAGCGGTTTAAGCGCTTCTGCATAATTTTCTCCGTGTTGTCAGTGCATAAATGACAGCAAAATGGAAAACGATTGCTCTCACAATAGTAAATGACAGTTTTACAATGTTTAAAACACCGCTATCGAGGCGAGAACAGCAGCAAAAAGACAACGGGCAAAAGAAACAGGAAGGTCGCGACGCCGGCTTGTGTTTTTCGGGCCAACATTACTTGGGGTAATTAATTTTGACGGCGTCCGCTTGTGCATAGCGTTCGTCGACAAAAATAAATTACATTGTACTCTAAGGGAGCTTTCCCTTACCTTAGCAAGTATATGGAAATTTTCTTGATACAATATGGCTTAAATGTGAAAAAAGAGCAACCCTGAGCGTTGGGTGAGTCCTTAATGCATACATCTTAAAGTAATTTACAGCACGAGAACGGACGGAACGGGGTAAGAGGAAAGACAACACAAGCCTTTCAGCGCGGGCGCAGTTCCTTCGAAGGGAGGCAATTTTTGTTCTTTCGTATCGACACCGCACGCTCCCCTGCTAACCAGCGCTTGTGCCACTTTTCTTCTCCGTCCTGTACGCCTGCCCGGCGTAATTTTTTCCGACACGAAAACAATCCTTTTAACACTGTTGTGTCGCAGTGACATTCAGGGGCAACATTTAGGCACCAATATTGAACGGAAGTTATACTTAGGCTTTCGTTTCCTTTGTTAATAAAGAACCTATGATGGCGAAATTCTTGACAATTGTATTCAATGACAATCAGATATAGTGCTTCACTTCATGCATCTTTAATGCTGTGTCTCTCTCTGTACCGAAACGTTTCGATATACCTTCCCACCAAAAATTTTACTGCTTGCAGTACAAACCTTAGGTATAAGTACCGTAAACGCCGTTTATTTTTTGTAACAGTACATATATGAGTTTGGCAGAAAAATGCTACGGAACTACTGGAGTGACCTAAGGGACGTTTTAGTACAGATGTCCTTCTCTTTCTCTTAGTGATAGCGGTGCTTCAGTGTATGCTATATTTTAAGTGTACAGTTTCATGGCACCGTTGGCTTATATAAACTTAGTAAGACGCTTTGTTACAATAGGCGTACGAATGCTCCACAGCATTAATGAGAATAAATTCCGTCGCCATATACGCGTAAACCTCTTTGCAGTGACTTAAAAGCCTTTTAGCTTGCACGTACCCCTGCGTCAGTCTTAAAGGCGAATGCGCGAATATGGCAGAACGTTTGGTCGCTTGAGAGTTGCGTAATATTTGCGGCGCATAATGTGCCTCAATGGCTTTTTTAATGCTCATTTAATGGCTGTCTTCATGTAATTTAGCAGAGTAGTCCCTTAGGGCGAGTTCGTCATACATGCGAGAAGTTAACGTTAACTACCGCGCAAAACAACGCGGACATAGAAGACATGCGTGCATTGTATAGCGGAACGAAACAAGGATACAGAAAAATGCACAGAACGGCAAAGAAAGAAGCTTTAACTGTTACAAAGAAGACAACAGCTGTAGCGGAGCGCTTGATTTGTTGCCTTCTTTTGGCCTGCTTTGAATTTGAGGATACTGTCGTAGATGTGGCGCCGGTATTTTCGGCATGCACTGCCGTTCTTCATTGGAACCATTTAGGTGCCACATATTTTGCGCATGATGAAAGAACTACAGCGAGCAATTACCTAACTCGCCGGGAAGATTCCTAGTACGTCTGTCAAAAAGAAAACAACCAGCGCAGTTTCTTTTTCATGTTGATGGTGCCAAAAAAATAGAATGAATGCGCGTTTGTGCATTAGGATGCATTGCAGCTCTTCTTATTATCAGTTGTCCAACGTACATTTTGTCAAGCTTCAAAGAACTCGCAGGTCACCCCGCCAACTTTATTGATATTATGAATCAAGTTGGCGTATTATTGGCATATTATTTACTCTGAGTGCCGGAGAATCGCTGACAGGAATGCTTGACATGACGAGAAGAACAAAGCACGTCAGCCTATCCGACTGCAGTGTAAAAACCGCTACAAGGGGCTTTCTGAGTTAATAACACCCCTGTTATGACGTCATGATTAGGTGCCATGTGTTCATTATCATGACTGAATCTTGTAATTTCTTTATTACAGGCTGGACTATCTAAGAGTTATTGCTGCTTGACCAGGCTTCCGGTTCGATTGCTGATAGCAATCGGCCCAATACCAAATTTTAGCTTAACTGACGACCATGCCAGAGATTCTTTACTCTAGAAACGTTTTGTCCATGGGAGTAAAGAGAATATATGGCACGCGCCAACATTTTGTTATTAAATACTCCCCAAGAATCATTTGCCTGCAGCCTATATTAATGCAATTACAAATGGAAATACGAAGGTTGAAGACGATCTCACGAAAGGTATTGTAGATAAAAACCTCCCTTTGAAAATTTAGGCCGGCCAGCCCGTTTCTCTAAGGAGCCATCTTAGCGATTCAACCTTCACAACGACAAAAATCGAAAGAGGAAAGGTTTTAGATTTAAATATAAGCCACAGTGGACAAAGGCGATTTTCATGCTTGAGCCCGTCAGTGTGTATTTAGCACCGATCCTTCATTGGCGCAAGCCTGAAGAAAGCGTGAAACTTTGCGGCCCTTTTCGTGTCAACTGGAGAAGTGATGGCGATCTTTTTCTGTGCTCGGAGCCATTCTGACACATCAAAAGCGTTCACGAAAATTGTGCCGTTATTACCAAAAAACCACACAACCTCTGGATAAGAAAATGCACTCTTATACGTTCCAGCACTAAGAAAAGAAGATCGTAAATTAACTTTTTATGCGCAGTGGTTATTCTTCGCGACACTCGCCCGCATCGATCGACGACTGTACCGGGGTGGCATGGAGAAGTGCTTAATCGACGACCATAAAGGAACGATGCGTTTTCTTTCATGTCCATATGCTAAAACAGCTGCCTTATTTGGGAACTTCCTGCCCGCATGTCACTTCATTATTGGACCTTCAAGCCAATGAGATCGAGCATTGCGCAAAATTTGGATACTCTTTTTGAACTCGAAGCGTCATTCCAAGCATCGTTCATGGAAGAAATAAAAGAGCAATTTCACTTGAAAAAAGTTCACGGTTACGTGTCAGCTGAGATATCTTATTTATGCTCGAAGGGCTATGTTCACTGATTTAAAAGCCCTAATAGCGAGGGTGAGGGCAGGGAGATAGTTAGTGACTATCCTCGAAGTAGCAATAACATTGTATTGATTGCGGTAGCAAACAAGTCCAAAAGAAGAAAGTGAAAAAAGAAAAAAAAAGAAGTGAATTCAAAGTTTGAACAATGGCAACAAGGCGCTGCATGTCAAGTTCGTTTCGGTGAAATTCTGGTGTCGCCGTCGTTGGATGTGAACGAGAAATCTGCGTTGACCTGGAGTGAAAATGCCAGACAGATGCAGATAAAGAAGTGATCGAAATATTTGGTTTGAGTGGGAATCGAAACCAGGACTTCTGCGTGACAAGGAGGTGCGCAGCCACTGGCCACGGCCATGCTGAAAATCGCTTCGAAAAAAAAAAACACTACATAAATGACATGTAGTGCGATGAGTGTCCTTAGCACATGTATTATCGCGTGGAAGCTCATAATCGCACTAGGCGTCAAAGAACACGGGAAGTGCTCAACGAGTGGGTGGTTTAAGGGGGGTGTGGTAGGGCAAATGGTATATGTCAGTTTTAACGCAATATTTTAGAAACGGTGCAGGTATTCACATAAAAGTTCGCGCGCTCACAAATAATGCCAAATAATGCCATTGGCTATCATGCGACACCCTTTTTTTGCGCCTGCCGCCTATCCTTCCTGTGGCGCACTCCCAAATTTTAAAGTGGTTCAATTATTCAATGTACCTTTTCTATGCAACCACCGAAAGGAATGTAATGATATTAAGCCGTGTTATTGAGACCTGTAGATTATATCTGAGCTAAAAAAATAAGACATGCTTTACGGAGCTTTTGTAAAAAAAAATAAAATTACTGCACGCACAAAGCCACAGAGGGTGCGCATTGCTGTGTAAGTTTTTTACAGCTTTACTTTTTTGAAAATCGGCAATTTTTTTAGTTCAGATTATTTCCAACTTGTCGTAGAACACGCATGCAAATTTTCATCGGAATCGATTTGATACTTTTTGAAAAGACACATTGAAATTGAGAAACTTATAAAAACCGCAATTTGAGAAAAACGAAGTTTTATGTGCGCGTACTGCTTACGCCAGGGAGCGCGGCGCACTTTGGCGCGGCATTTAAACCGCTTGGAGCGGCCACTCGACGTCGGGCTTCCACAGGTTTGCTCCTCAGAGTGCAGTGGATTTTTCGCTGTCAAAATTGCAAATTCCATTTTTGGGGGGGGTTCGCCCTATCATACTCCCTTAAACATGATGAGTGGTTTTCAGCGCAAAACGACGAAGACAGAGGAAAAGGAGGGACACGAACACCAGCGCTGTCTCACAACTGACTTTATTAGCAACGGAGACGGGTTACGTCAAACAGAAGATAAATGAACAGATTGAAGGACTAACTGAGAACAAAATGTATCACGTCACAAAACTCGTGTGGTCACGTATATATAGGCCAAACGGGCCGGTGTGTTTGAATATCCGACTAATGGAACATAAGCGCGCACTCGTTAGCAACCCATATTCTCATTTGGCTAGGCATCGCACAGAACATGGCTGCACAGTAATGTTTGAAGAGACTATATGTATTTTCGCGCATGCCGATCAGGCCACTAGGGAAATTATGGAGGCTTTTCATATCTACAAAAAGGGCCTTAGTTGTGTTAGCGTGCCATCTATCACCCTGTATGACAGAGAAATTTCCTTCTTAAATAGTTTTGTGACGTGATACATTTTGTTCTCAGTTAGTCCTTCAATCTGTTCATTTATCTTCTGTTTGACGTAATCGGCGTGGGCCCACGTGTGATAGGTTGTACTATAAAATGTGTGTTTCCGTTGCTAATAAAGTCAGTTGTGAGACAGCGCTGGTGTTCGTGTCCCTCCTTTTCCTCTGTCTTCGTCGTTTTGCGCTGAAAACCACTCATCATGTTTAACGCAATCCAACTTGCCCAAATGTCAGTTCTTCTTCATACTCCCTTAAATGCCAACTCGCAGCGCACAAACATGAAGGGCGTGAGCATAATTATCTTTATCAGAATCAGCGTCAACAACGTGTGCAGCTGCACGGGATGCCGTACAGATGCATAGTGGGTAATTCACCAATATGCAAGAGGTACAATCAGGACGTGGTTCACCCTCCGCGACTGCACTTGCAGTGGGGATTCTAGCATACTTTGAAACTTCGAATTCACACGCGCATAGACATTCATTTTCTCGCGGCACAGTTGTTGTGTCCACCGGGAAGCGAAGCAAAGCTAGCAAATGAGAAGAAGGCAATGTTAATGGGGCCCAATTACGCTATAGCCTTCCGTCCTTGAAGGCAGAGCTCATGTGTCCTACTAATTTTTTTCGGCTTTTTAGGGTTTCATATCTGATCCTAGCTATCTGTCCCATGTTGTCAATTTGCTTTAAGCTAGACCACTACACATACAGATAAGTCTCTCATTCATCGTGTCGAACGGAAAGCTTTGTACGTACCAGAATATTAGGACATTGACGCAAGTTACTGGTACCTGGAAAAGTGGCAGGCGGGAAGCAATCATTTGGGAATTATTATTTCGACATGCACGCGATCCATTTTTCGACAATCCATTGTCGACATGGTGGGCACCGTATACGTTAACTTTCTTTCGCTATTTTTATGTAAAGTGTACGTAAAGTTAGACATATCGCAGAAAACTTCAGATGCTTAAGTTTAATCGAGTGTCCCCTACTACGGTGTTCCTAATTATCATATCATCGACTTGGAGGAATGTTCCACCAAGTAAATATATTTCTCTGTATAGCTCGAACACTTCGATCCTCACCTTTTACCGCATGTCTTTAGCCCCATGTCTTTAGCCTAATGTACGTGCTTCATTATTCAAGATGGAGTGATTTATTTTTTACTTAAAACGTCGCATGCCTAAGACGTATGCAGACGAAATGGCAGTTGGGAGGAGCGTCGACGTTTTGAAGAAGAGTCGACATTTTCGTGAAATTTACTGGTTGAACATCATGGCGTCTTGAACAGGTTTCCATGACAGTGGATTTTCATTTGTCAATCGATTCATAAAGAAGCGTAAGCATGCGCATGTTATCAACCTTTTCTTGCTTGCAAATCACTATGATTGACGTCAGCTACGCTGAAAGATACATTTCTTCGCCTTCTGATGAAGTGAGTTGCCAGTCCGCGCTGGCGTGTGTTTTTAGCCACATGGAGTGCTCGATGTTTGGGTTATGTCACCAAGCCGTTCTGAAACACACATGTATTAATAACTGTTGGGGTTGAACGTTCCAAAACCATGACGTCCTTATGAGAGAAGCCTTAGGAGAGGGCACCTGGAATTCCGGCCCCCTGGGGTTCTTATACGTGCACCTAAATCTAATTGCCCGGGCCCCAAGCATTTTAACCTCCATCGAAAATGCGACAGCCGCGGCCGGGATTTGATCCCGCGACCTGCGGGTCAGCAGTGCAGCACCATAACTACTAGACCACTATGACGGTTGAAACACACCATTAACACGCAAAGTATTTCGACTTATTTCAGTCGTTATAGGACAATAACGCCCCGGTGCATGGAGACTGGTCGTGATTCGGGTGCATGGTTGCCTATGCGTGTGCGTCGCACTGATTTACGTGTGTATTATACTTTGATTCGCATTCAATATTTCCGAGTAATATGGTAAAGCAAGGTATCACTTGGCGAACAGTTGCAAAAGTACGCGTGATGACATGTCACCGCGAGTCGTGGTTGTGAAGAGCGTAGAGCAGAGGGAAGAAAAAGAACGCAAAAGGAAGAAAAAAGTATAACACTGCTTCGATATTTAATTTTCGTTGTATGTGTCTCCCAGTTTCAAGCGTTTTTAAACATGTTCCGATTTATTTTGATACAGCTGCTTGTTTTTGTCCTATTTGGGTACTTTTTCTATAACACGTCTTTAGACGTTCTTTAGACAATTAAACATTCTTTAGAATCCCGCTCATGTAACTGACGCACTTGCTCGAGGTTTTCCGTGTTGCCTGCAAGGTAATTCTAAATAAATATGTTTCTGTTCTTAAGAACGGGTGATAATTACTTGAGCATTGTTGCAAGCAGCATGATGGGCGATCACCAAGGGAGACTCTCCATCCGGGTCCAGAAGTGATCATGTCTGCTCTGGAATCGCGGCTTCCGCGATTAGATCCGGCAATAGCCCTTTGTCAAAACGACGCCGTTGCGAATCGCTGAGGCCACGGCCGATTGCCTCAACACCATGCCGCGTCGCGTTAAGTGACACAGCAGTGCAGTTTTCCGTCACTCCGCCACATGCTGCAGATCCCGCAAGGTTTTGTGGCCGACAGTACTTGGTGACAAGGCTTATGTTTGCTTTATGAGGTAAGATAGTAACATGATAGTCATAGTGAGCGATACATAGGTGAGCTTTTGCTGAGAAACATTTGACTGAATAGCGAGGAGGAGTAAGAGAAGGCCTGCTTTACGTCAGTATGCTCTAACCCGATTTGCGTTTCTTTCTTCATTGTCATAGTGAAGCCCTTCGCCTGTGCGTTTTGTTTCTCTGCCCTGTCTTCAAAAAAGAAAACTAGAGAAACAAAGTTTTACATCCCAGAAGAGATGTAGAGGCTCTAGATTATCCACCTGAGCTTGTGTCTAGTGGAAGATGGGACAGCGAGCTGGTACACTTTAGAAAAGTGACAGTAACTGAAAGGGTAGCCTGTATGTTAATAGCTTTTTGCGATATGTATTATATATGAGCACACTGACTTTCGTGGCAGCTAAGTTTCCAGATAAGGCGGTAATCGATCTTTCGCTGAAGTCTCTTGACTTCCTTGCCTTACAGTTTGATGCTACACAGCAAACGGGTTTGAGCCTTTTTGGGAGTTTTTGGCCCGGCTCTTAACTTGCATCCGAAAGGTACTACGCAAAACCCCCTACCAAAGGAGGTTTTATGGGGGTACGCAGGGCAAGATGGCGGTGCCTGTTGAAGCGACAGCCTTTCACTTCGAATCTTTCTAGCCATCGGCCTGCATTATTAAACTCATTCATTCCCAAATAATGCTGGTATTTGATTTAGATTTGAGTAATGAGGCTTCGCTAAGCGTATAATGCCGATAAAACAGCTCCGTTTTCGAGATACACAGTCGATTTGCGGTGCAGAAGGCTTAACAAGGTTTGTTTACAAAGTAAACGGAGTCAAAGGAGGGAATTTAGGAGGTAACTTTGGTGTTTTATTTAACTTATTTCGGAGGTTTGAACGGAGTTCATTGGAAGTTTTTCTGCTTCTTTTTGAGAGCTTTTAAAACGCCCCTTTATACGCGGCCCGAGAGAGGGCAAGAAAAAAAAGGTATTTCAGGCACTATACTAGCGTTTTAGAGACATTTCTTGCAACTATTCATCGCTAGGACATATTAGAAAATGGACATTGATGTATTCATGCACAAACATGACATTTGCATACAAGCACGCACGACACAGGAATCGAACTCGCGACCACACGCACTGAAAGCAAACATCATATCCATTACACCACAGCGACACCACTATCTTGCGTAGTTTTTCACGGGGGTTATATATCTACAAAGCAGCTACTAACCCGTCGGCGACACCTCAAACTTTTGTTCTCGTAGCATCGGCATGTGTTAGCGCTTTCGCAAGGCCAGTACATAAACTCAGGGGCGTCACGAAGGTCAAGGTAAACACCTTCAGCTTCGAACTATTCGGTTCGTCGTGTCGTGCTGCTGGAAAAAATTGTAAACGTGTGCCCTCTTGAGTACTTCGACATTGTTTCACTCGCCCAAAATTCGTGGATACCAGCTTGACAAAAGGTATCCTCAGATGGCCGAACATATGTGCATTCCATGGGCGTATGATGTGGAGCTATCTTCGTTGTTTCTGCCGCGAGCTGCACGCGTCCCATGGCAGCGGCGTGTTCTGAGCTGTACGAGATCGCCTGTGTTTCCATTGATGGGGTCTGTGCCTTCCGCCGCACGGAAGCCCTCAGAGACGAGGACGAAACACTGAGCAACACATCTTTATCATTTCAAAACTCTGCCGCGACTGACTGTTAGTGGCCCCTAAGCGCGAGCCGCGAGCGTGCCTGTGTCCATCGTTCTCGTCATCCACCGGCGCGCTCACAGCTACGACTCCCATAGCATATAAAAGTTACTCACGCAGATGCCCACAAGCGTGCTCAGGGTGCCTCTTCAGGGGGGAAGGGGGGGAGGGGACGAAGGCTCGTCGCTGCGCCCACCCTCCCTATTAAGTCAATGCACGGGGCAGACCCCCCCCCCCCCCCCTCCCCGTGTGCACGCCTATGCAGATGCCCGAGTTACAAGGACATTGTAACACGCCTACACTAAGTGCATTTATTGCGCGCGTACTCTCGCGAGCCAAACGCAGGTGCAGCAGCGCCTTCAGAGTAGCTGAACGATAATCTACATCAACAATTAGCACTTATTCGCAACTCGAACTTTCGCGGGGCACACAGTGATTCTCTAACTCAAATTCAGTATTTAGTTGCTTTCACAGTCGGAGACTACCTCTAATCTTACTAATTAACCTTTATTGTTAAACATCACACAAATGCATTAAAGCGAATGCATAAGCATGCCCCAATATCAAGTACAACCACCACAAATTAGCAGTAGGTCTCCCGTTAAATAAAAAAGTTAATGCACGTGCACTTCGCCCTTGTGAATGTCTATGTGTATGTGGCACTCCTCTTGCATAGATGATGTAGCGAGAATAAAAAAATGTAGTATTGCCGTCTTCTTCAACGAAACAGCTGTGATAAGAATGATAAGAAAAACAGTGTTCCCAATATTTTATTGGAACCAAAACAGTAGCAGTTCTCATGTCAGTGTAAGCATATGTATATTTCCATCTTCTTGCACAGAACCTACACCCAATACAAAACACTAAGAATGTATACAGTACAGCCCAAGCACTATATATAATTCACAACAGTAAAGCAACATGAAAGTAGTGTGGCAAATCTCATCATAATGCACACTGACATGTGCACTTCACAGTGCCTAGTATGTATACACAATCCAGAGAAATGGGATCTACAATGAACTTGGTGTCAGCCTGCACATGAAGGCAACTAAGCTAGTACATTAAGGCTAGCATTACTTTTAAGAAATACGCAACCATGCAGGGAGGCATGTTGTAGATTTTAATTGAATTAGTTTGCCCTATGGCATCAAAACATGTCACACATCATCATAGAGTTCTGTTTTCTGCAGAAAAGTCCGAAATAGACCTGTGGTGTTGATTGTAGATCCACTTACCACAATTTGTAAAGGCGTTCAGCCATGCCAGCAAAATGACAACATTGCATTCATATATGGCTGTACATACTCACAAATATCTGAAAATGAATGCAGTTTTCTAGAAATATACTTGGGAATTTGTCGCCATTATCACACAACTGCAATATACCAATACTTCTATTATACATAATTACTACAGCTATGTTTACAATATTCCCATGCCAGCCACTGTCATCTGCAACCTAAAAAGTTCTTCATCTTTAATTCCTCACTTCATGGCTTGCGCATAATTACCACATTGAAAGTTAATACCACTACCATGGCTGCAAAGTCAACTTGAAATTCGGCAATCACATGCTTAAATTAAAAATTTCCTACAAGTAGTGGCTGGTGGCTTGGCATATTGGATCCTAGGGCTTGCTATGCCATGTGGTTGAATAGAATTTGACCACGAATCTATAGAGCCTGTAAAGCAGTAAGGAATTGAGTTCATAGTTAAAGAGTGAAAACAAAACAGCAACACACATAGAAATAGAAATGAAGGGAACAGGACAACGCAGTACTAGCGACTGAAATTTAACACGTGTATGGCGTTTTTAGTCACGTTCATACTCATTCTGTGAGTGCATGGTTCTTTATTTTTGTAATTTTTTCGCACTCAGTGTGTATATCTTTCTGTGGTTTGCATTACACTTCAGGTCCTCGTTAGTGTAGAGTGAGGCACAGGGGAGCGTTCCCACAATACAGTGTCTTGTACACAAACAAGTGGGTGAGCAACTCTTGCAGCTTTGCCAGAAATGTCTTCCTGAAAATAATAGAAAAGAACTCCATTAAGCTTTCCATATCCAGAAATATGAATGTCTTGGCAAAGACTCACACTTGACCATAGCTCGGCACACTCACTCATGAGTGCACTCAACTCACACTCACTCACACTCATTTGAATGTGGTGAGCTGAGTATGAGTGAGTACTCATGCGTGTGAGTGGACGTGTGTGTGAACGTGAGTGAGAACTCATGAGTGTGAGTGGTCGTGAGTGTGAACGTGAGTGAGTACTCATGAGTGTGAGTGGACGTGAGTGTGAACGTGAGTGAGTGTGAAGGCTGAAAAAATTGTGGTGAGTGAGTTTGAGTGAGTACTCCCTTAAAGTGCTGACCTATGGAGCTCGGCACACTCACTCATGAGTGCACTCAACTCACACTCACTCACACTCATTTGAACGTGGTGAGTTGAGTATGAGTGAGTGTGAGTGGACGTGATTGTGAACGTGAGTGAGTACTCATGAGTGTGAGTGGAGGTGAGTGCGAACGTGAGTGCGTACTCATGAGTGTGAGTGGACGTGAGTGTGAAGGTGAGTGAGTGCGAAGGATGAAAAAATTGTGGTGAGTGAGTTTGAGTGAGTACTCCCTTAAAGTGCCGACCTATGCACTTGACTATACTATTGCAGACCTTTAAACAGAACAGGAAACAAATGCAATAGTGAGATGCTGCTATGTGAGATGCTGCTATGTAGTTTCTTGTGAACTTTTCACTTAAAGTACAGAGGGCAAAAAGTACACAACTGTAATGAAATGTGAAACAGCACCAGAAGTGTACTTTTGTCTTGTGTACCATCATTCGAGTAGTTTTAGCTGTCAGTGAAGTTAGCATTGTAGTGTAAAGGGGTGCAAATTTTAGTATGATTAACCTTGGAGTTAAACGCATTTCAATGGAGGCGTAACTGCTTGAGGCCCACGTACTTAGCTTTAGGTGCGTGTTAAAGAGCCCCAGGCGGTCTATCTTTCCGAAGCCCTCCACTACGGCGCCTCTCATAATCGTGTGGTGGCTTTGGGATGTTACGCACCAACAGTTATTATCACTTACAACACATGGAACACTACCTTCTTCATCAACCATAGCTGTTCTGTTGTTCTGTTTAGGACTGAAGATTGGGCGACTTGGTATTGATTCATGGCAAAATTAAACAGTGCACTTGTAATGACGACAATAGGAGACGTGGACAAAGTACCAGCCTGTTTACCTTGTCAGAAATTGTCTCAACAGTCAGAATACTGTGTGCTGATCATAAACACTATGGCAACAAAAAGTAAAACAAAATAACCAGAGGGAAGGAACAAGGTGATTCAACAACGAGGTTCAACAGATTCAACTGACTTATATCAATGTGATTAAATTAGCCTTGCACAAGTGACATATCTCCTAAATTCCATAAATATGCACATGTAACCTTGGCAAGCTCTAGTGCTGATATGTGACTAATGAAGTGACCATACCATAAAATGCATGTGCTTCAGCAAACACACTGTAACTAAGCACATGTCTTACACATCATATGGCCATCATAAGGTGTCATTAACATGACTTATTCTTTCTAGCTAAATGTATACAAGCTCATGATGTCAGTGCGCCTTGATATGCAATTTAACTTTTTGTGTTGGAGAAGGACAAAGTGCACAATGCAAAATTGTCGTCAAAAAGTATTCTTACTTGCTCATAATCTGCGCATGAGAACAGAATAAATAGAAAACAACTCTGGCCTTAATGCATGTGTTACCACATGACAGCGTGATAACAGCTGTCTTTTTTTTTTTTTGTTGCTTAAGTGTATACTCCCTGGAAGCACTGCTTCATTCATGCTTTATCGCAAGCAAGGAAATTATGTCGTACAAACATTCAGTTTTAAGGCGCACTCGCTTGAATTGGCTGGCCACGCCAAGCGGTCAGCCGATTCGAAACACGTATCACACATCGTTGTTATATGAGCTTAATGGCCTTTCTTCTTTCGCTTTTCATTGCACTTTTGACGCGACGCAATGTGCAGAACAGCACCTACTGCTGCCCAAGCGACAAGGTCGCGCAGACAGAGGAAACATAAGTATTACGTACCATTTGTGTTCCTGAATGTGCCGCGAACGCGGCGCCCCCATGAGCTGCTGCTCGCTTGAGTCACCTGGCCATTGCCACACCATTGCACACGCAGTGCATGTTGCACTGTCGTCAAACCACACATTTCACGTCCCGCGACGAGAACACAGTAAGGCTGCCGGCATGAAATGTGCACACATGATCGACGCATAGCAGGGTAGTTGAAAGGCGTCCTTCACAAAACCGACGTTATCCCATGACGGCTTCGCTTCGCTATCACTCACGCACGCCGCTGGGGCCAGCCTGCGGTAACATCCGCTGTCATTTCGGAACTTCTCGCGTTTCTGGCGACTCCCATCTCGCGTTTCTCTCTTTTTGCTTTCTTTTTTCCCCTCCGCGCGCGCATGCGTGCGATGGTTGTCCCGCTCTTATCGCCGCCGTTCGAAGGTCAAAGGCGCTTCGTTCCTTTCAGAGCAGCCGCTTGAGGAGAGTCGCGTTTTTTCTTTCGTTTCTCCGCATCTTATTCCGTGCGTTGAGGCACACCGCCTGTGCCCAATTCGTCATCCAAAAGGGTATACTGACTGTGCATGCGGTGCCGATAGGCCGCATCGAGGGTGTACACGCTCCTACTTTTAGTTTAACTTCGATTTGATGGTAAAACAACATAAGCGAAGTCATTCTGTGGTCGAAATGCATCGTGAACCCGAGCCCAGCGGTAGTGTGCATTCCGTACAACAATGTGCATCAGTCGACGAGACGAATAAATCGTTGATTAGCACGTTCATGAATTTATTAAGCACTTTGAGAAACACTTCTTTCGCCCGCGCAGTTGCATACATGCACGCCAGCACTGAAAGCACTATAGCTTCGGATAAAATAAAGGGAAGATATGCCCGAGAAAGTGAAATAGGAGTTTTCTGTCCTTGAACTCCATTTGACAAAATGGCGTCAGATCGTGAATTTACCTCCTTTCTTCCACCTTTTATCCCCATAATTTCTCAAGGAAGTAAAATTGAGGACGCAGAACTTTATTACACCGATCTTAATACTCCCTAAGGGAGTACGGTCCCAAATGAAGGTAGTATTAAGCCCTTAAAACGCCCAATTCGGCTAGTTTGCGTTTACAGTGTATAAGAAAAACTAGGTTAATATGGCTCCCTTCTGAATATGGAATTACAAGGTTCTAAGTAGCTCTTCTGCGGCAAACCTCTCAATGTCACGTCCATCATGGGTTACTTGAACATCGAAATCGAAGCCTCCTCCTTCATAATAAAGGGAAGGCTAGTGAAGACGAACCCCATATGTGCGCCCTGAGTGCATTTATATACTGTTTTATTATTTTACGTGTGGCGCTTACATACTTCGAGCTGAAACAAAAACGAGGTATTCCTCGAATTCACCCTACTCTGAATAGAAGACATTATTCTGGTCAGCTTATGTGGTTTAACGTTCCAAAGTGACTCATGCAAAACCTGTATGTCATTGTAAATAATTTTTTCCGAGAGTTGACGTCCCAAAACGACTTAAGCTATGAGAAATGAAGTGGAGGAAGGGGCTCTGGATAATATCGACCGCACGATAATTTTAACGTCCACTGACATCGCACAGTTCGCAGTCTTCTTGGACTTAGCCTACATCAAAATTTCACCGCCGCGGCCAGGATCGAACCGGCCTTGTTTGGTCAGCAGCCGCAACGTAACCAGTAAGCCATCGCGGCGGCTACGATTTGATTCGCCGATCATTGAGCGATCGGTCTGGTACGCAGGTGGCAAGGGGGGCAGCAGCAGCAATCGTCCATGGCTATAAAAACTAGCGGAAGTTCACAGAAACGTTCGCTTTTGGAAGAAAAACTGTGATGTGTACATCGCACGTGTCCTTCGTAGCTGCTTCTCAGCTTTCGCCATAGTATTTGTTGTCATCTATTTTCACTCGGTTCTCTATCTTTCTGTTCATTCCATACGAAACAGGTACTTACATTAGGATACATCAAGCCGACCTCCCTTTTTTTATATCTGTAGGTTTTGTTCTGTTCATGTTATACGGAGCTCAACACGCGTGTGTAGAAAGCTGCAACCACACATTCCGGAGCGCACAAACGGAATCTACCGAGAACGTGTAGTTTGAGGTAGCCCAAATTTACTCTTGTACCCCTACCATGATTGGGTGATCGAATGTGGGCTATATGGAACCAAGCGTAGCCAGCTGGTAGGTGGTAGCTTACAGCCAGCATATGTAGACGTCGCCAGTGTAGTCTAGAACGCGCCATTTAGCATACTATACTAGCATAATAGGCGTTGCGCTTGATTTGTTGCGCGGCTATCTTTACTGAATAATATCAAAAAAAGAACTTACGATTCACATAAAGGGCCCCTAAACCCGTTCAAGTTCAAAGACAAAGGAGTCATTGCTTTCTTGCCCTTACTACCCTTCTGACAGGCGTCATCTCTTTCTCGCCACTTATCTCTTCATAGAACACGTGAGCAATGTCAGCACTAAGCACTGAGCCTACCGTGGTTCCCCGCTTGTTGCCTACACACTGTTATCCACGCTTTTGCGGTCGAAAACGCACACAACGAAGTGAAATCACTTGATCACGCACGGTAATCACGTGAGACAAGGCATAATGGCCGTGCTACTGCATGGCAAAGCAGGGTAGGAGAAAATTCAGAACTGATATTTTTCGCATATGGACCAATCGAGAGCTTATTTCTTCATGACATCACTTGAACAGATTGCTGGCGCCAGGAAATGTGCCGAAAATATGGGAAACGCGAGGAGAGAAAAAAATTACACCATCTCCCGCTAAAGGGAACCATGTGTAGATGTGAAGCAGCGGGCGCTAACGCTTACATTGGCGGTGGCGTTGACGCTGGTGCTCATCGCAGCGTTGCGCAGGAGAGAAAACTGGGGAGGCGCAAAGCACGCAGTGATGGAGCGGTGTTTCCTACTGGAACATGCCAATCGCTGCTAATGGGCAATGAGAGACAGAAGACTCTGACTGGACACAGAGACCCGCAGTCCGCTTTTAGTTAACGCGCACGCTGCGAATTTTTATTGTTCAACAACGCACAGGAGAAATCTCCCACCGGCACCACCTTGCAGGTCAAGATCCATTGCCATATATACGGGGTGGCCAGTGAACGGTTGTGCAGCGCGAGCAGTCGGTTTTTCCAACCAAGAAACTCGCTAGCAGACGCTGCCTGCGTCGGCGTCGCGAGGCGAGAGAGGGGGGTGTGTAGGAGAGGAGAGAGAGGGGGGGGACGCGCATGCGCAGTGGGAGTGTGGACGCCGCGGGCAGGGATGCCTAGAGGAGAGAGGGGGGGAGCGTAGGAGGGGAGAGGGGAGGCGCATGCGCAGTGAGGGTGTGGTTGCCGCGGGGAGGGATGTCTAGAGGAGAGAGAGGGGGGAGAGGAGGTTTTTTTATTTTAATTTTTTTTTTCAAAGGTTCGCGCATGCGCAGTAAGGGTGGTCACGCCGCACACATCCACCACCACCACCACCACCGGATTAAGCTTCGCCATAAGATGCTTCACATCTAAAAGCATTTTCAGGGGTTGTGAAGGGGCCCTTAAAGGCAACGCCGGCTATATGCATGAAAACAGTAGCAAATCTCAGTGTGCACACTTCATCAAGTGCCTGTGTGGCAGAGCAGATTTGAGGGGATTTGAAATACATGAGAGACATATATAATTGAAAAAAAAACACGTTTTGTACCAAGGCATAACATATCTCTGACGGCTAAAGTGATGTGTCACTGTGAGGAATAGATAGTGACTATTTTGTCGAGTGATTATTGCTTGTTTATGTTTCTGAAATGTGGCCTGACATTATAGAATACAAATATGCCGTCAGTGTGAAAAGCATGCTCTGCCAGGTCTTCGTTTTTCAGGCTGTTTATCAGTGCCGTAAGGCTATGCTGAGAAACACCGTGTAGCGGAAATCTTCCATTGATATCGTTCGAGATCAGTGAAACACAATTTTTGGACTTCAACTCAAATACTATACTTGCATTTTATTTCCTTCTGACTGTATGCAATTTCCTGAAGTTAGAATATTATTTTCTAAGAAGGAACAAGAAAGATAAAAAAAAATGTCATGGCGTGAAGTGGTTCTGAAATCTTAATATCGAAAATGTAAGACGTCCATTATGCTAATACGAAGAGCAACTACTTTTTTTCAACTGTCAGATACATGCTTTTGGTACAGACCGCAAAAGACACACAAGTGACCTCTCGCTAATCACACCAGCAGATTAAGAAATAACGCAACTTTATTGTGACATATCAGAGAAAAAGCGTCAAGGTGGCTCACTATTGTGTTAGACAAGTGACACAATGCTAATTACGAAGTAGCGTTTTTCTTGATCGCACCTTTCTAGAATTAGTCTTTATTAGTAAAAATCGGTAGCGCCTTAACAGGACTACTTTATATACGAGAACGAACAGGCTGCAACAGCTAAGTGCTGTTACTGCATTGTTGAGCCGTGCAGCTATTATGAAGCAAACATTTGAGAAGACAATGTGATCACATTTCACTGAAGAGTAAGCATCCGAGATGATAATGTAATCGCAGAATGCTAAAGTATCACGAACAGCAGAAAGACACTGCACTGTACAGTGCACCATGGTAGTACACGTTCATTTGCGCGAATTGCGACACTTACCTCTGGTTTACTATGGTACAGCACATTCGTATAATGCAATATTAGCGCGTAATGTAATACAGTGGGATGGCATAAGTGCATTCCAGAAAATGTAGCTGGAGCATCTGTTCTTAAGCCCTTCCTTATAATATGTTAGGACGCCTGCTTATGCGTGCGGGCAACGAAGTAAAACAAAATTGGCTACAGCAAGGAGTAAAGAACATTTCTGAAATGGTCACTATATATCGCCTCCTGCCAAGGTAAAACCTACACTTAGCACATTTTACGGTGCAAACATCTCGGATGTAAAATTAGCATTTTCTTTTGCGGCGTCGCTTATGTTAAAAGTGTCTTGCATACGGTACGTGGCTACGCTTACTTTTTTTTATGGCTCTTCTGATGAAAATATTTTGAGGAATAGCTTCATTCGAGTCGAGGTCGAGCTTGCACACACTGATGATGATATATACAAATTAGGAAGTTGTAAATGATATGTCCAGTTGTCAAAGATGAGTCACTGACTGCGCTAACAATATATCTGCGATCTCTTATTTCTGTTATACTAGTACAATGCTTCATGGTCCTTCGCTATTAATTCACACAAGTATTGCTCTTATTAGAACTGGACCCTATAAACCTACAACGCTCTTAGTCATACTCTTCTTTTTACATCATCGACAAGCATGTGCGTGATCCTTATTCTTATAATAGTCATTTCCATTAATGTGCACTTCTGGAGTAACCAGTAATTTGAGCGGGCAGTTCTCAGCACGAGTGCGTAACATCATAAGCTCAGCAGAACAACACCCAAAGTTGTGGCTACATAAATTGAACTTGAATTGAAATTTATCCCGCAACAGAAAAAAAAATATTCCGTGGAGGACAGTTAAAAGCTGTCAGAACAGCTTGAGGGTCCCTGGCTCATTGTACACAGTGCGTCGAAAAAGCGCACTGAGCGAAAGTATACCAAAAGAAAGATGTATAAGTACCTCCAACGTCGCTACGAAATAGGGAATTATGAAGCAGGCATCAAGAAATTAGGTGAAATACCTATGCTGCATGCATAATGTAACGCGGAAAACCAAACATTACCTAATTTACGTTAAGGAAACATGCGGTATATTGAGGAAAATAACAATATTCTTACAGATTGAACACTGTTGCCACTCCATTTTCATTTTTCTATAACCTGCCAGAGAAAATAAATATGCTAGCACAGGATTGCAGAACAGTTTTGCATCACCAATAAAGTATGATTAGGCAAAGGCAGAGACTGGCGAATCTGGTACTCCACTGATCAAACTTCTTACCGCGGAAACAATACACGAGACAGTGGGTAAACAACTGACCCGCACGCATATTCGATCCGTTCATAAGAACGGCATTGTCAGCTCACTATTGGAATATTGGCCCGCTGCAGGGCATATATTGGTCACGTCAAATCAATTATGCACTGGGTGAACCTGAGTCAGTGCTGTGAAAAAATACTCTGCTGCAAAAAGCTAACGCGAAGTACAAATCGCAATAACGCAGCCATTCCACTGTGTTAGTACTTGTTTGGTAGGCTCCTAACTCTACCCTAATACCTGTTATTGCAATACTGCTCTCGAAGAAACCAAGCTTTTTTATAATCAAAATATTGCCTGTCATTGTAAGGTTACGATTGACCTTCACGGCTTGGCACCGCGTGGACGTGGGGAATGATTTCGGCAAAGTCTGCCCTGCTTTATGCGGGTCAACGTTCCCCTCGATGTGCACGATGCGTCGACAACATGAACATGACGGTCGTAATATTCAGGGCCGTCCGCGCGCCTCGTGAAATCCCCTTGGACTGGACCGAGTTTGAAGGTTCTATGGCCTAAGATGGGCTGTTTGCAGTCGAGGCTGCTCGGAAATGGTGGTCACCTCTGCGCTGCTTTGTTGAACGTTCTACGAGATGCGCCGGACAATTTGCCGAGCGCCTGGGATCCGTCTGCAGGCACGTTTCCCACACTCCGTGATGCCTTCATGGCTTTGTGACCCGCCCGGCGGCTAGCCGTCAGCTGCGCCAACACCGCTATCGAGAAGAGGAAAAACTGCATCTGACTGCACGGCTGGTTGGCAGGCGCGACATCTCGAGCAAATCATTGTACTATAGGCTGTGCCATGCCGTACTGTGTCTTGTGTTGTCCCCTCTCTCGCCGCTGAACTAACCGGGCGTGCCTCTTCCCCCTCTTCTAGGCGGGAAATCAGGCGGTGCCTGACCTTCCTCCTTTGGAGGGGGAGATGAAGACAACTTCTTGATTGGACTTTCCTGAACCCAATGCTTCTCATTTAACAGGGAATCTTGTGAAGACCAATGTCTTATAAAGCGAGCGTGGAGACGCTCCAAGAACACGCTACCATTAACCATGTAAAAATTTCGGCAGATCCCAAGTACCATGAGAATCGATGTTATGCGAAACATGCCGAGGTAAGGTGACTGGGTTTTAATTTTTTTATTGAGCGAAACGTTATGAAATGACGCTAAAGATATGTACAAATGTTGTACGCATATAACCAGTTGTTTACAGTTGAACGATGCCAACAGCAACATGGGTATTACCAACACTAGTAGCGGTAAGATTATATGTAGGCGCTCGTGCTTGCGAGAATGGTAGCCATGGATAGTGCTACGTAAACTAACTACAGTAGATGGCGCTTAAGTATACGATTGACGTTAACCGGGTATCACTCCTTCGTCATAGGAGTACATATGCACTGTTTGAAATATTAGATAGCCAGCACTGCAAACACAATTGACATTTCAGCAACATTACGCTTGCTTAGGGTCTTTTTTTCAAAACAGTTTCGAGACTTGACGTGGCTCTGTGGTAGAATACTTGATTGCCGCGCAGATTGCTTGGGTTCGATTCCTGCAGGAACTCTGATTTCTATTCTTTGCATTCCTCGGGTCAACGCTGCCGTTGTCAGTTTTTCTTAACGCTCTCGCATTTAAATTACCAATGTCTGTCCTCGCCGTTCCTGGGCAGATATAAATTGTCAAACACCTGTGGCGCATACCCGCATACTGCGGCCCGTAGTATACGGGTATGATCCACACGCGTATAGAGAAATGAGTTTGACGACGTATGTGACGGGATTTCCACAGTATTGAAGTCCCAACCAACCAGGCATATTCGTCAAATCCTCTTGCCCTCCCATACTAATTTTGGTCGACCTCAAGTTAAGGAGGCGATCACGAGAGCGCCCAGACGTAGGCGGCTAGATAGATAGATAGATAGATAGATAGATAGATAGATAGATAGATAGATAGATAGATAGATAGATAGATAGATAGATAGATAGATAGATAGAAAAACCAAAGTACTTGCAGTACGCAAAGAAATGATTCGCATTTAATAAACGTTTGCTGTTATCAGCTGCTGCTTCTCTACTCTACTTCTGAGGCCTGGCTGGTTCCGATCCTATGGGCAGACCCCCGACTACGCCAGTACTTACATGATTGACAAGAGGGACTACGAAATATTTGGACGTAGTATTTCTACGAAATTACCAGTACTAAAGGGGGGCACGTGCAGTGGTCGTTTAATAAGAGAGCCTGTCCCCAAATTTCGCGATCTTTTCGAAATTTAGCAGCCATGTCAGAGCAGGGCGCCATCATATACCGTTTTTTTTTATTTAAACATACCTTACAGGCGTCAGCTGATGGGTGGGGGGGGGGGGGGCGGTCATAAGATGAGCTGCACTTTAAAAGTACTCGTCGCATTAAGCTTCGGCTAGTTTTTTTCGGCACTGTAGCTATCCACTGGCAAATCACAAATCAGATTGACAACAGGGCTTGAGAAACGCTGGTGAAGCATTTAAATCCAAATTAAATGGCTCTTCTGCGTGTGGCATGCAAGCCGCGCAAACACGGATTCCTTTCAAGTGCAGTAAACCAAGAAATACACGAGAGCTGACACATGCGGAACAACACATTCCCGGGCTGCGCGTACATAAATATAAAACCTCAGCAAACATATTTCCCACAAACTATACCGTACTAAGTACATGAACATACCCGGGCATTTCATAAAGGCGCACCGTATCATTCTATACTCGAGCAATGCCTCGCTCCGCTTTGGGCACTTAGAAGAGTGCGTAGGGGCAGTGCAAACACACGTGTCTCAAGCCTTGTGTGTCTTACTTAGCATTTATTTAGCATCAGCTGGCGTGAAGCGAAATCTCAAAGCTCCTTCGTTTCCCCCATTCGCTTCCTTTCAATTGCAGCTCCAGGCATACGCATACAGACATCGTCTTTGCGCGTTTCCGCGAGTACCAAAGACAGTCAACCACCTAGCGGAATACGTTCTGGCTGCAAACAGGAAAACACCAAGTTCTTCAGAGGAGAATAAATAAACATCGAAGCGAGCGAAATTGAACGACGAGGTTCCTGTGACAGCCAACTCTGTCATAGCGAGCAGCTTATGAAAATGAAATATCAAGGTGGCACCAACTTATTCATAACTGCAGTACCACTACTTACGCAGAGCCCACACTGCCTATATAATTGCAGGTGTCAATCTGGGATGAGATATGGTCCGCGAACAAGAAAGGCTTAGTGGCAAGTCAGATGTTTGGAAAACGATGCGTTAAAAGGCATCAAATTACAAACGTGAAACCAGTATAAGAAACGTATGCGACATCCATTTAGGAAGACAGCTGGCCGTCACTTAGCACGCCGAGATTATTAATCACGTCCTCCCTGGGACATTCAGGCAGCTTTGAACGCGTAGACATGCGTGTTGGTTCTTTACGGAAAGGAACGAATATTAAAGTATGTCCACTGCACGTTTATCGAAAAATCGTTTGCGGAGTACAAATTAAGGGTAATTAAAATATTATGCAACTTTTTTTTCGTGCAGCCTGCATTATTTAAAAACACATACTTAAGGCAACTGAATACCATCAATACACAGGAACATGTTTTTAAACAGGACACAACTTTCAGTACTATTATTTGGTTCTCTTGAGTGAGTAGGCAGGGTGGAATGAACGTGAGTAGGCAGCGTGGTCTCCATCACAGTTTGCGCAGCGTCCTGCTGAAGCGCAAGTGTCGAACGTGTCTGCATGGGATGCACATTTTGCGCAAGTAGAGTGCCCTGTGCCACTTTGCGAGCCATGTCTAAAGCGCTGACACTTGAAACGTTAACAGGGATTTGGTATATGGGGACCACCATGGAATTTACAATAATCGGTTTCTATGGAATCGGGTAGGTCACTGGTTCCGAAGGTAATAATTATCTGTTTGATTGGGATTTTCTTCTCGCCACACCTGATGAATTATTCCTCGTACCTTGACAACGTTGTGATCTAGCCTCCCTTGAAGTAGTTCACTGTCGCTGAGTTCGAGGAGGTCATCGTCAGACATCACACAGCGCACTGTGTTCATCGACCTGTGTGGGCCCACTGAAACTGAAATGTCCTTAAAGGCTACGACTTTGGATAGCTTGTCATGCTGAACATTGCCGCGAACTTCGAGAAGGAGATCTCCGCTTCCCATCTTTGTTACTTTAGCCCCTAGGCCAATTGCTTCCGTGAGAGTTCTGGAATCAAGAAAAATTTAACTGCTGGCACTGTCTTGCTTTCGTTCTGACTGTGCACGACATAATACTTGGGGAAGGTCTGCTTTGGTTTCGTAACTGTGAATGTTTCATTGGTGATCCACCTTTTTAGGGAGCGATCAGGTAGGGTGGGGGGAGAGTTTGCCTTGTGAAGCATGTGAAGTTCTGCGGCGATGGTGGCCGCCCACCACCAAGCATAACAAGGGAACGCTACAAGCTACAAGGGGGCGCTGCAGGTAGACTTGAAGTCGCCAACTATACATGGTCGTCGCTATAACTAAATATAAGCCCCCAAGGTTGGGTAACTACACAGGGTTAACCCTTGCCGCCAGGATGATTAGAACTGGAAGTCAGAACGAGACGGCAAGGGTAATAAGGGAGGAAGTAGCACAACGATGTTGGGGAAAGAATAGATAGGAAAAATCGACTGCCGATTTCCCCTGGGTGAGTCCAGACAAGCGGTGTCGTCTATGGGGAAGCCGGGGCCAGAGGGGCGTGTTGCATCAGCCAGGAGGCCTTGAAATTGATTGACCTTGAAAGTCCAATCACCCGGCGTCGGCTCAACCCCCAGGATCCCATTTTCCCCGGACACGGCAAAGCCCCGCACGGCGAGGAGACGAAGCGAATGAACCCCCCCCCCCCCCCCCCCCGTTTGCATTTTTGATTAGTTCCAAGAGTTAAAAACATAACATTTAGGCGGGAGTGAACCCAAAATAGCGTCGTGGGCGTCACCTACCTAACCAGATCTCTATATTTCATATTCATTAAAATAACGATTCGTTTTGCAACTTACGAACGCGTTGTTCCGTTTTTTAAACAGCATAAAAAGCATCACACAGAAAATGAGGAGCTGTCCGACTCTCCTTTCAAAGCTTTCAAATTTATGATGCACAGAACGATTTAACACTGCAGCATTCAATATTTCATGCTCGCATAGGAAGTAAAAGAAACATTATACCACGACCGGCATTCTGAAGAATATTCGAAGCATCAGCGCGAAATCTCTTCTTGCACACAGCGCCTCGTCGTCTGTGTCAGCATCTCTTACAGTTCATCTAGAGGTCGTCGTGAAGCATGTTTATCGCCTTGCTTAGCATCAAGGCGCTCCCACGCCGCCTCATTACTATAAAACGCAGGCGCCTCACTCAAAGCTCACTCATGCGATGGTTTCTTTCAGCCATGCTATGTTGCTTTTCCTTCGGAACTAACTCTTTAGCTATTCCTCATTCGACACAGCTTCTTTGATTAGTGGTATCTCCAAGCTCATCCCACTCAAATGAGCTCCTATTTTGAGCTCAACGGGACACGGCCGAAAAGCAAGATATAAGATTCAGACTTTGTACGAGAATGCAGATGGCAACCTCAGAATCATTAGATGAAGCCTTTCAATTTCCTGGTGAGATAGTCGAGAATAAGGAAGAGATAGTTATTGAGATCATTCAGGCAAAAGATAGATCCTTAGGGAGGACGTTGCATCAGCACATCATCCATTTAGTTAACCGGGCAGAAAAACTGCCTTCCTTCGGGTGATTTTAGTTAGGTTGTAGTCGCGCATTTGTGACATCTTCGTTAACACTCATTCACGCACGTATTTTGGTCGATGTTCATTCAAGTAGACATTTGTTGAAAATTAACGCTTCTGTTGTCTTGCTTTCTGTGTCCGGTTCCATTATCCAAGTTTGCGCTATACCACAAACGCTATTCCCGAAGAAGTTCATGCCGCTCTTCTAGAGAAGCTGTTTACCTGATTTTGTTGTTATTAAAAGCATAAATGGCGTAATAACGCGAGACACATCATTGTTTGAACAGTTCAAATAGTCATATTTTTCCCTTGAATTGTACAGAGTAGTAACTATGCAGGGTGCACTTTGCTCTGAATATATTAAATAATAATACGTTATCAATATTAATAACAAATCCATTGTTCGCATTAGTATATCCATTAAGAACGCTACTCGTTACGTTAGCCACGATAGGTTAACAGAAATGGAAGCCAACGTTTCATTTTATCATGTCTTCCCACAGCATCAACGGTTCACTGTGCATGTGACGTGACGCACTTTCAAAGGACTAGATCTTTGTCCAAACATGCCGGCAAAAAAAATCCAGAACTTTTGAAGAATTTTTTTTACGTCTCTGTCTCAATTAAGACACCATTTCCTTCATTTTGCAGGCACAGAATAAGGTAGGTTTTAACCTATTGTCACGTGGTCATGACGCTGAAGAATGCAGCAGTCGGCGTATTGCACGCGAAACTGTTTATTTGGGCGAAGCTACGCCCGGGAAACAAAACCTCAAACTACAGCAATACGCACTGTACACTCATAGTGGCTAACAGGGCATCGGCTGTCGATAAACTGGTTTGCGTAACGCGCGGCATTTATACATCCGGCACCGAAGGTTCTAGCGTTATCGCTGGTGCTTACCGAAGCTCTAGAATAGACTTGGCCCTTCAAGTTGCGCGTAATCTCAACCAAATTATCTCAGACAATCGCGAAGCCTCCCGAACATTGCGACGTGATCTGCGCCGAGCGTTGCTAACAGCTTTCGTGGGTGAAAAATATAGAGCAAGAGAGAGAGAGAGAAATAGATAAAGGAAAAGACAGGGAGGTTAACCTGGTAGAAGAACCGGTTTGCTACGCTGTAATCGCGTTTCACTATATAGCGTAAAAAACCTATGGCGTCTAATTGACCCTCTAGGTGCCGTCGGAACCGGTTTTTTGTTTTGGCACGTTTTGTGACTTACCATACGTTTTCTTTGCAGCAGGAGTGGCTCTTCTGGTATTGCGTAATTAGGTGTACTGAAAAATACTGAAGAAACCACCTCAAGTGCAGAGCACTTCAGGGGCCAGGGGCCCGCCTTGTCTTTCATGCATAGGGCTTATGTGGCTTGATCACGCTGAAATAAAGTAAATGCAGGTCTAAAACAAGCCTAGCAATGCTCTAAACTGGGGTTGAAATGGACGATGTCTTAAATAATATAAAAAATGGAAATAATTAAGACGCAATCGCAGTGATTCTCTCAAAAAAGCAAGATATCGACATAGCGCAGCTAAAAGTAGCACGCATGTCGCGCACCTAACAAGCTTCTACTCATACCGGGGACATCCTACAGGCTTACCTGAAACATTGACGTCATCGACAGTTTTGGAAATGGAGCAGCGGTAACTCTACCAACGAGAACCACTGGGTGTCTGTGCTACGTGCTTCCTCAGGTTTCATAGTAGTGGAGCTTGATGTAGCGTTAGATTTAGAACTACCCCAATCGCTGGACAGTCCGGCCACGGTGGATCAGTGGCTACGGTGCTCGGCTGCTGACCCGAAGGTCGCGGGTTCGATCCCGGCCGCGGGGGTCGCATTTCGGTGGATGTGAAATTGTTGAGGCCCGTGCACTGTGCGATGTGAGTGCACGTTAAAGAGCACCAGACGGTCAAAATTTCCGGAGCCTTCCACTACGGCGTCCCTCATAATCATATCGTGGTTTCGGGACGTAGAACCCCAGATATTATTATTAATCGTTAGGACAAGAATGACATTTTCCTTCTCTTTGGTATAGCTCCATGAAATATTGTCATTGCTTTAAATCAGTGGTATGCTTAAAGGCTCAAGCGTTCGGCGACGCTGGGTGGAGGGGAGGCGTTTGAATAAATCGTGCTCCTTTTTGTTTAAACACATCAATCCCTATTTCGTGTGCCACTGCCTCATTTGCACACAAGTCTGTCTAACACCATCGTTTTGTTTACGATACCTGAAACTTCTGCACCCTTTCGGTACTGAGTGGCATCGAGGTTTCTTGGGCTACTCTGGGTACTGCGCATTAAAGACTTCAAGTACTCTGCTGCCTTAACTAAATAATCGAATTTTCCTGTACGGTCTGTCGGCCACGGTGGCGGAGCCAGTGAAGAAAAAATAAAGCCACAAAGGTGTAGCGGTTACGGTACTCGGCTGCTGACCCGAAAGTCGAGGGTTACAAGTCGCAGGTTCGACAAAGGCGAAATGCTAGGGGCCCGTGGACTGAGCGATGCCTGTGCGCGTTAAAGAAGACCAGATAATCAAAATATTCGCAGCCCTCCACAACGGCGTCTCCCATAATCGGAGCATGGTTATGGGACATAGAACCCAAGATATTATTATTATTATTATTATTATTATTATTATTATTATTATTATTACTATTATTAATGGATAGTCTAGCTTATCATTCACACCTTGCAACTTACTTTTTCATATGGCCTTCATTTTACTGCCCCATCTATTTTTATTCGATTTATATCATTCGTCACTTTGTTAGAGGCGAGATTTTCCATGCATGTTTCCTTCCTGCTTGGCCTCTTACTTTATTTGCGACTTGAAAAATTAACTCTTCTACGAGTTCATGCATTATCATAAAGTTAAATACATTGCGCTGTTCTAAAAGTGCGCATTTATTTGTGAAATTCAGCCAGGATTTATCTGGTGCTACTCTGTGTCGAAAGTCACGTGTGTTGTGCTAGACTTCACACGCATATAATAGACATGCTACAAACCGATTTCCTGGCGTCTTCCCGTGCACTTCCTGGATGGTGTCGTTACAACCTACGACAATGCTGCGTCCTAACTTACCTATTTTATGTATTACACGGCTTGCTCATCTGCACTTTCTTTCTTGCCTCTCTTTCCATGTGCCATGAACATAGCTAAGTTAAGGGAGGCCTAATCTTTGGCCTGGTTGAAGCCTCTATTTTCAGGATTTCTGAAAACGCGCTGTTAAGGTTCGATTACTTGAGACGGCATCCTGAAGCAGCGCTATCATTTTCAGGCTGCGAATGCCGGAATGTTTATTAACTACTCCTCATAGATCTCGAACATAACAATAACAATGATAAATAACGTATTGCGACGCGTTCTTTCTGCACGTAACATCTCAGACTACAGCTTTGTTTATTGTGTAAATCTAGAGACAATGGATGCCCTAGATATTTGTGGGCTCTCAAAGGGAACACGCTGCGGTACCTGAATGTCAGCTTTCTTAACTCAATGTGCAATGGGAAAAATTTATCGACACAAACGCAATACGCTCGAACAAAACAACTTTTGTGTGCATGAATATTTTACCACTTATTACGTGTATCCAAACTGTATCGCTATGAATAATTTTATCTTTTCTAGTCGTCCCCGTGTGGCCTTTGAAATAGGTAAGAGCGGCTGTGTGTGCACAACCCTCGATCACCGCAAATTGCTGTAGCTCGCCATGCCAGCCAAGGCATGGAATATATACGAGCGCAAGCGAGTGCCTGGTGCCCTGAACCCGACCTTATTTCTCACTGGAGACCCGTTAAATGTAAAGAGCGGAGAATAGGATGATCGACTGCATGCCAAAGAAAAATAAACGTCTCAAATTTAACGGGGTTGACGGAGCTCCTACATCTCCCATAAGCGAGATAAATTTTAATCGTCGGTACAGGGCAATGACGGGCAATGGTTCTCACGTGCCTATATGCGTGTGTGTTTGTATAACGCTGTTTATGACGAAAGATTCAACGGTATTGGTGTTGTGATTTCGACAACAAACAAATAAGCCGATGACTCCGGGCCGCAGGCCAGGGAGCAGCCGATGCGTAAACGCAGTAGCAGGAGTTAACTTGGAGTAAACGATCTGCGGTAGAAGCGAGGGGGTGTCTAGTCATCGGTGTGAAATATTTTCGAGAGATGGCGCTCGTCTGTTTTTGCACAACGGATGCGCAAACTTCCTTCAAAATGCATGGGATTCTATGGCGGTTTGATGAGGATGCTACCGCTTTTGCCGAGCGGTGGCGCCACCATACCGGTGCACGAGGCGGATACCTAATGAAACGCTTCGTACAGTTAGAACATAAGTTCACGAGCACGAACAAACTCAGAAACAAAAGTGAGACGCTCGAGAGAATTAGTACCACGAATACGATTGCTATAAAAGTTTTGCCTTGGTATTTGTAGTTGGTATGAACTCCTATCGCAGAATGACACGTATCCACTTGCTTCGGGTTTGATCTCTCGGGAAAGAAAACACTTTGACCCTTTTCCTAGCATCATATTTTTTGGTACATGCCAGCACACAGAACTTCTCCGGCATCGTGAGTGCCTAAGACACGATGATGAGAAAAGATATCCAGGGGGAACACAACGGAATAGCACAGACAAATCACAACACACAGGAAAACGCCACTTTTATCTCCGCCAGCGACTTCGTGACTGGGGCGAAAACAACCTGAGTGAGCGAGCGTTCGGAGAGAGCAGAATTCTGGGCGCAGGCCTTGTCAATTATCTAGGAGGTGTTAGTATGAGACAATAGGCGCTTTTAGCTGACCGTATTTCGCCTCCCGCTCCGATCAGCCAGCCGATGGTGGGACCACTGCGCATGCGCCAGACGGTCAGCGCTGAGCGTGTGACCAGACCGTCGCCGCCGGCGGCCTAGCGAACCAGAGGTCACGTGAAACGAGAAGAAACAACCAAAATGACAGCCTCTTGTGCCGAGAGTCTCCGTTGCTCGGAAAACATAGCGGTTGCCCGGCCAACACGCAAGCCCCGACGGCACTTCAGGGTACACGAGGATTTGTGCCTTCTCAGAGAAGTCGTCGCAGCCAATCCTTTTGAAAATCCGCGCATGTGGGACGACGCTTTACGAAACGTCATTGCAGCGATACATCAGGAGCTTCTCGAGCTGCTTCTTTGGTACTTCCGACAACAGGACTCCGCAAACCATCGTAAGTAAGTGATTTCATGTGCAATAGCCACAATTTCATTTTTAACAGCAGGTGCACTCTCCCACCTATTCAGAAACGCTCCTTCGCTTGACTTTCCACAAGGCAACGCGCCGAACGCGCGGCCTCAACGCCGCGCGTTTGAAACGCATTTGTGCTGCCTCGAGGGTGGTGGCTAGTCAAGTTCAAGCGTTTGTGAATAGGTGGGAGAGTGGCTGCTGTTAAAAACGAAATTGTGGCTATTGCACATGAAATCACTTGCTTGTAAAGGTTTGCGGAGTTCTGTGACAAAAACAAATTAAGAAAAGGCTCACGCGTAGAGCACTCGCAAACATAACGCCAAAATAAATTCATGCTGTTTTAAAGCATAATTTTCTGTCTTGCTAAGTACAACGTTTTATTTTACGTTTCACCATACTTATGACTTTCATGCACTGATGGCGTCGCGCTTGACTTGACCGAAAGAGGCTTGGCAAAAACCAACAACGCGCGTTGCGCTTCGGTAACATTGAGCGTTTCAGCGGAACGGGAACGGACCGCAGAATCGGTCAGCCAAAAAGACCAACACCTCCCCGAAGGGAATCGTGAGGAAATGCGAATGCATTTCGCGCCACTCCACGCAAGCGACGCTAACACAACCGCCGCGTCTGGTCACGGCGGAGAGCGAAAATCAACTGACGAGCGGGCCACTCCACGCAAGCGACGCTAACACAACCGCCGCGTCCGACCACGGCGAAGAGCGAAAATCAACTGACAAGCGGGCCACTCCACGCAAGCGACGCTAACACAACCGCCGCGTCTGGCCACGGCGAAGACCAAACACGCCGCGGAGAGCAATGCGGGGGAGCGGCGCGCGCCCGCGCAAACCGCGGTGAGGAGGCGGAGCGCGCGCAGTCACGTGGGGTGTGACGTCGCTGCGCCGTTGCTACAGACGCTCCTCGCGCCGTTGCTATGGGACGGCGGATTCAGGGTCGCTTATAAAGTGCATTCGCACTTAAAAGCGCATATTAAAGGCTTTCGCCTCAACAATAGATCCATACATCCAAGATCAACAGTCAGTAACGCCACATAACAAAGTACAGGTAGGCAAAATCATCGTGAAAAGCCTCCGTGCTTGATCAGGTTGCCTGGTAGATTCCGGATGCTTACACAGATGGTTTTAAATGGAGCCTGCGCCATAAAAATAATTCGAAAAGTAATCAAGCTTGCCCCTTCACCCTTTAAACAAACAAAAAAATAAAAATGCTTAGATTGGTGTCATAGTTGCTCCTACGAACTCCTTACAAAGCAAGTGCCGGGTGCGAGAAATAGAAGCGCCACTGAGACAAACAGCGAACGACTGAATGAATGAGTGAACGAAAGAAATGTCCGCGCAGAATGTTCTTCTGGCACTGTCTCAGTGATCTGTAAGTGTAGGTTTATTAAGGTGAAAGCCTTTAATGTCTCATGCTCACGTCCGTCCGGTGTCCGTCCGTTCATTTGTCGGTCCGTCTGTCCGTCCGTCCGTCCGGTGTTCATCTGTCCGTCCGTCCATCCGTCCGTCCGGTGTCCGTCCGTCCATCCGTCTGCCTGTCCGGCGTCCGTCCGTCCGCTGTCCGTCCGGCGTCCGTCCGTCCGTCTGTCCATCCGAGCTCTGGCACGGATCCAGGTGGCCGCCGGGATGCGCAAACGGACGCCGGTCGCGTCGGACTCTACAACGCTCGCGCTTTTCTTGCGTAGCGTCGCTGTACCCAGCGTTACATCATTCTGACCGACGCCTTCTCAATGGACACAGGCGTTCTCGGAATACACTTTCGAATTTACAAAGGGTCCGTCAATTTAGGCGCTGGAACGCGGATGGCGTTTGCACGATGCACAAAGCATGAGAAAATACTAACGCATGCGAACGGAGGAAGATTAGTCTCGCTGCAATTCGCGGTAAAAAATTAAAAAAAGAAAACACGCACACATTGGATTTGTGTGTCATCCCACTGATAGTGTAAAAGAAAAAAAAATCCCCATCTCCCGCTAAAGGGAACCATGTGTAGATGCGAAGCAGCGGGGAGATAATTAGCTTGAGCGGGAGGAACGTTGCCGCTCTCATTTCACGGCAGTGGTCCGGGCGCTCATCGCGGCGCTGCGCAGGAGAGAGAATGAGGCGCGCGCGCTCCGTCATTTTCATACCGCGGAACTACCATGGCGCCCCCCAGCGGCTGTCACACCACCTGTCGTTCGCGCCGCTCCGTAGAGGATTCCTAGAGGAAAGGACGGGGGGGACCGTAGGTGAGGAGAGAGAGGGGGGAGGGGACGTGCATGCGCTGTGGGGGGTGTGGGACGCGTGAGCCGCTCCGTAGTGTAGATGATTCTAAGAGGAGAGAGGGGGGAGAGGACGCGCATGCGCTGTAGGGATGTGGGACGCCGGAGCCGCCCCCGTAGAGTATTCCTAGAGAAGAGAGAGGGAGAGGACGCGCATGCGCCGCTCCGTAGAGTAGATGATTCCTAGAGAAGAGGAAGGGGGGTGAGCGTAGGAGAGCGCAGGGGAGGGGACGCGCATGCGCTGTGGGGGGGTGTGGGACGCGGGGGCCGCTCCGTAGAGTAGATAATTCCTAGAGGAGAGAAAGGGGTGAGCTTCGGAGAGCGAGGAAGAGGGGACGCGCATGCGCTGTGGTGGTGTGGGACGCCGGAAGGAGGGACGGACTAAGCCCCCTCCAAACACATGCAAGCAAGATTAAGGAATGGGGTCAACCTGGGCGACAGACATCACCTGCCTAGCCATTGCTAAGCAGCCTCTCTGTGCTCTCGGCCATCACTCAAGGAATGGGGTCAACCTGGGCGACAGACACCACCTGCCTAGCCATTGCTAAGCAGCCTCTCTGTGCTCTCGGCCATGACTCTGATGACTGTGTTAGGGTTGACGGCCTTCATATTACTACAGGGTTCTGGTTCGCATAATGGGGGCTTTCCTACTTCATGACAGTGGCCGGACGCGGGACACGGGAGGGACGGACAGAGCCCCGAGCATAAGATTCTTCGCATCTAAAACTTTCCCGTCTCCCGCTAAAGGGAACCATGTGTGGATGCGAAGCAGCGGGGAGATAATTAGCTTGAGCGGGAAGAACGTCGCCGCTCTCGTTTCATGGCAGCGGTGCGGACGCTCATCGCGGCGCCGCACAGGAGAAAGAATGAGGCGCGTGCGCTCCGTCATTTTCATACCGCGGAATCACCGTGGCGCCCCCCAGCGGAGTATGCAGCTGTGGCACCACCTGTCGTGCGCGCCGCTCCGTAGAGGATTCTTAGAGGATAGGACGGAGAGGGGGAGGGGACGTGCATGCGCTGTGGGGGGTGTGGGACGCGGGAGCCGCTCCGTAGAGTAGAGCATTCCTAGAGGAGAGGGGGAGAGGACGCGCATGCGCTGTGGGGATGTGGGACGCCGGAGCCGCTCCGTAGAGTAGAGGATTGCAAGAGGAGAGAGGGGGAGATGACGCGCATGCGCTGTGGGGATGTGGGACACGAGCGCCGCTCCGTAGAGTAGATGAATCCTAGAGTAGAGAAAGGGGGTGAGCTTAGGAGAGGATAGGGGAGGGGACCCGCATGCGCTGTGAGGGGGGTGTGGGACGCGGGGGGCCGCTCCGTAGAGTAGAGCATTCCTATAGGAGAGAAATGGGGTGAGCGTAGGAGAGGAGAGAGAGGGGGGAGGGGACGCGCATGCGCTGTGGTGGTGTGAAACGCGGGACGCGGGAAGGAGGGATGGACTAAGCCTCCTCCAAACACATGCATGCAAGATCAAGGAATGGGGTCAACCTGGGCGACAGGCACCACCTGCCTAGCCATTGCTAAGCAGCCTCTCTGTGCTCTCAGCCATGACTCTGGTGACTGTGGTAGTGGTTGACGGCCTTATATTGTACTACAGTGCTCTGGTTCGCATAGTGGGTGTTTCCCTACTTCATGAAAGTGGCTGGACGCGGGACGCGGGAAGGACGCGGGACGGACGCGGGAGGGACGGACATAGCCCCGAGCATAAGATGCTTCGCATCTAAAATTACACCATCTCCCGCTAAAGGGAACCATGTGTAGATGCGAAGCAGCGGGCGCTCACGCTTACACTGGCGGCGGCGTTGATGCTGGCGCTCATCGCAGCGTTGCGCAGGAGAGAAACCTGGGGAGGCGCAAAGCACGCAGTGATGGACCGGTGTTTCCTACTGGAACATGCCAATTGCTGCTAATGGGCAATGAGAGACAGAAGACTCCGACTGGACACAGAGACCCGCAGTCCACATTTAGTTAACGCGCACGCTGCGAATTTTTTTGTTCAACAACACACAGGAGAAATCTCCCACCGGCACCACTTTGGAGGTCAAGATCCAGTGCCATATATACGGGGGGGGCCAGTGAACGGTTGTGCAGCGCGAGCAGTCGGTTTTTTCAACCAAGAAACTCGCTAGCAGACGCTGTCTGCGTCGGCGTCGCGAGGCGAGAGAGGGGGGGAGCGTAGGAGAGGAGCGAGAGCGGGGTACGCGCATGCGCAGTGGGATTGCGGACCCCGCGGGGAGGGATGCCTAGAGGAGAGAGGGGGGAAGCGTAGGAGGGGAGAGAGGGAGGGATGCCTAGAGGGGGAGAGGAGGTTTTTTAGTTTTTTGAAAGGGTTTGCGAATGCGCAGTAAGGGTGGTCACGCCGCACACCACCCCCTCCCCCCCCCCGGATTGAACCCCGCTTTAAGATGCTTCACATCTAAAAAGTCACAGTTTCGCCACTAGGGCAAAGCAATGAATGCGATAGCAAAAAATTAGTTTGTCACACGAAGAACTACAAGCAGCTCGATACTTACAACGCGTTGCCGCTGCACAAAGAAGGACGCTAGAAAAAGGCGCATAGGTACACACAGGACAAGCGTGAACTAACAACTGTCGCAGTTGTTACGTGTTTGTATTTGAGCAACGCGCTGCCAGTGTCCACAATGCAGAAGCCGACGCTGTTGTTGTTGCGTCTGATATGGCTCATACCCACTCAGGGAGATTGGACAAGGACTGATTATATGATTATATGACTTTTCGACGCTGTTTGATACTTCTTTTTCTTTTAAACTGCGGCACATGGAATGACCCCTCTGCGTCTCCTGCCACGCGGTGGCATCTGACGCCAAGTGTACCCGGTGTTCTTTTCTTTCCTTCTACATCATGAGTGGTACAGAAGGGAGCCTCTTTTTCGTGCGCATCTCAAGGGCAGTTTTCAATTTGAAAGAAACTGTTAAAGCGTTGCGGGATAGAAAACACGCTCAAGCTGTACCGAGATTTGCGTACCGCGAGCGGCAAATGGTGCATATGAATAGCTCGCCGTTATATCGCTGGCACGAGCATGGCGTGTGGTTGCGTTTGCTAGCACAGCACAGCATCTGCGGAGCGAGGGGTCGCTGGTTCGAATCCCCCCGTCACGTGGTTTGGAATTCTTTTCTACTGACTTATTTTTATTTATGCCTTTTATATATATATACATATATATATACATATCCGGGACATGACGGCGTCGACAGATGGCGACGGCGACGCTTTCGCCGAACACACTTTGAAATGTACAAAGTGTCCTTCAATTTTCGTACGTTGTATAATCCATCCATGATTCTAGCTTTTCCCAAAACTCTGTTTTCGGATTGCATCGCCATGGCGTTCCCCACCTCCTTCCTGGAATTCATCTGCTTTTTGTAAAGGCTTCCACGCAGCGCCATAACTTGCGGTAACGCAGCGCCATAACTTGCACAGGGCTTGAAGATCGGCGTAGTTAGTTGTCGGAAACCGGCGGTTGTACCGCCTTGTCCGAATGTCAAGCGCCTTTTTTATTGACGTGGCCTCGGTAAGGAATTCGTCGAGGGTTTTGGGCGGGTTGCAAACAAGTCCTGCAAACAGCTCTTGCTTGACTCCTCGCATTTGGAACAGGAGCATCTTCTCCTCAGATATGGAGAGGTCGGCGTGACGGAAGCGAAGAGTGATTTCTTCGGTGTACATTCCGACGTTCTCGTTTGGGAGCTTACATGACTTTCTAGCAGGTGTTCGGCCCTTTTCTTAAGCAACACACTTGTGAAGGTTCCAAGGAATGCGGTGCGTAATACATCTCAGGTCGTCAGGGTGGTCTCTCTCCTCATACCAGGTCCTGGCGCAGTCTTCAGGGGCGAGGTATACGTGGCAAAGCTTCTCGTCACAGTCCCAGTTATTGAATAGGGCAACTCGGTTGCATTTTTCAAACCACCTTTCCGGGTCTTCGCATGGTGATCCGCGGAAAGTCGGCGGTTCCCTGGGCTGATTCATGGCGACTCATGAAGGTTACACAGTGGCCGTCATGGTGCCTGCGGTCTTCGTCGTCATGGCACTTAGTTGGTCAGGCATGGGCCCATATTGTGGTGGCAGTCCTTCTAGTCTGTGGCTAGCGCGACTCTCCTTGATGGTGTCGGTTGCTTCTTCGCGGCTTGGGCTGGAATCACGGCCTGACAGTGGCGTCCGGATCATGAACGTGAAACACCTCCACCAGATGTCACGTGGTCGTGACGTGGACGAGGGCAGCAGTCGGCCACTTCAAGGTGAAGCTCTTTATTTGGCCGAACTTGTCGCCGGGAAACGGAAAGTCAAATTACAGCAAGCAATGCACGCTGTACACTGATACCGGCGAACAGAACCTCGTTCATCGATAAACTGATCATCGTCGGGACGCGCCGTCTTTTATACATCACGCATCGAAATTTCCAGCCTTATTACGGGTTCGCGCAAGCTCTGGAATAAGCTTGACGTTTCGCGCCTTGTGCGCAAAGTTATCACCACGATCTACTACAATCCTGAAGCTTCTCGAACACCTGAGGCGCGGCCTGGGCCGAGCATAATTACTGACAGTCTTTCTTCTACGGCTCAACTTTGGTACGGCTGAATGATTTGATGTGGCAGGCAGGTACGTACATGAATATTGAAGCTTTCATATCACTTGCGAAAAGTAAACGCACAGCGAAAAGAAATAGTGTATTTCCACGTGACGTTATTCCCGTACATTCCAAAAGAAAAAGAGCCAGAGGCGAGAAGACTCCCTATTTGAAGAATAAACTATCGTTCTTCTGATGTCCGTGATTATATGACGTGAAATGTTCATGAGAACGAGCATGATTTTCAATACCTCGGACAGCGTGACTTTTGATTCCGCTTTGATTTTAGATAGAGAAGACATACTCAATTTCCTAAAGTTCTCATATGAGGTTGATTTCAGTAAGGTAAGCGCCGTGTTGAAAATGGCGAGCTGGTATACAATCCAGTGGTCAGATATTAAGATATTGCTGGAGTGTTGCACGAGAACGTGTCAGTATTGTTCAGGTCAAGATATTTAGAGGATGTAACAGGTAGTAGAGCAACGCTTTCAGTCTCATAATCCCATAAGCCGTACCACTATATTTTCTGTCTGTGTTTAATCATGTGCACCACTTGGAAACGACGTGGGAATGCGGTTCTGGTACGTTTAGAATGCGGAGTGCGTGTCGAAGGCAGCAGGGTTTTTACTTCACCACTGAGCACACATTGGATTCGATTGCAAGCAGATTACTAATAGAAAATAAAGCGATACAGTGGGCAATATTGTTTTTATAGCATTCATGAAGAGAAATCCACGCAAATACGAGCTTTGCAGCATGCCTCATTTAACTAGAGGAGATTCCAAAGTATTAATATTTTTGCAAATTCAGTGATTATACGGTCAGAAGGCTGTTCAACAAAGGGCATTTTAGCCGATGTTGTCTTCTCATTTTAATTAGCAAAATGTGACTGACAGCACCAAGCCTGTTTTGTGAAAATTAGTAATATAGAATCAATGGCGCATACATTATCGACATGTGCAGATAAGATCGTTAGTAAGAGTTAATAAGAGCGTTTAGCGAGAGGGCATTCGAAGGTTATGGTGACAGGGCTTTAATAATATAATCAAGCAAAGCGTGAATACGTTACGACATCGAAACTGTTCTAAAGAATGCTATTTATTAGGTTTATTGAAAAACAATTAGGCCAAGTTTGATTTTTTTTATTTCGAATATCAACCAAATTACCAGTTAGGTACATAAAAATACTATGTGTTATATGATGTATGAACCAGAACCACATTGCCCCCCTCTCTTATAACCAGATAAATAATGTGTTCGGGTGGCTGAGCACATGGGATTATAGTTTTTTGACAGACTAAAAGTTTCACTATATCCTAGCTTCTGAGAATGATGAACTGTGTTGAGTCCATTGTGGTAGCCACATTTTGGTTGTCTTATAATCACTGTTCATCTGTGCAGCCTCATTCCAGTGTGCATTCGCATAGGTGTTCACTGTGGCTGCGTTAACTACGACTGCATTCCAGTATCCTTCACCTGTGTATAATAATGACAGCACAAATCAAGGATATTAATAGTCCTTGCTAACAGCGGAGTTGCTATAAGGCAAAGCCTGACAACAGTTGATTGCCCACACTGTCACGCCGGTTCAGTAAATGGTCGTTAACACCAAAGACGGAGTTGGCAAAGTGGCGAAGCGCAGCATCAACGCGGCGAGGAGACGAGCGCGCTTACCTGTTCAGACTGCACCGCTCTCCTGGCTGCCCACGTGGCCGATGAGGCGGGCCATCGCGCGCTTTTGCGGATGAGTAGCCATCACGTAGCACTACGTGTCACCCTAGCCAACCGAGCCGTCTGCGCAGATCTCGTGCCATTCCTGCATAAATTGGATCTTTATAGTATAGCCACCACCATATTGCGTTCCGGTTGGTTCCGGCAAAGCGGTGAGCCGCCTCGTTTCGCACCCTAGTTCGCCTATTCAACTTGCTACCACCCATTCGCACTAACTCTGCTAAGAAAACATCTAAATTCTCTACTATTCAACTTTGGAGTAGTTTGCCTCTTCAACCTAAAACTGTGCCCATATTTTAACGTTGCAAACATCAATAAAATTTCTCTTTTTAACTGCTGATTGCTCACCTTAGCTAATGTATATATATATATATATATATATATATATATATATATATATATATATATATATATATATATATATATATATATTTTTTTTTTCACTTCTCCACATTGCTTTTATTTGCTTTTCTTTTTGTTTCCTGCATAAGTTGTTTTCATTTTTTTTTATTTTTTATTTTTTTTGCCTTTTTCTACTTCTATTCCGTCTTTTTGTCTGTATTGTATTTCACTTTGCGTTGCATTGCTTTGTATATTGTATATCGCATTTTGCTTTGTATTTTACTTCGCTTTCAGCTTTCCCGCTCGTACACTTTGCGCGATCCGCCTTCGGTGTGAACGAGCCTTAACTGCGGGTCGCGTAACTGCCTTGGTCGCGGACAAAGTGGTAGTCACACGAGAAAACGTGGCGCTGGTGAACAACAACGCCGCTTTTTTCTGCCGACTTCACACCAGGTGAAGGTAGGGTAAGTCCTTTATTTTTTCGTATGAAGCAGTACCTAGCCTGTCATTGTCTTTCGAAAGTCGCAGAAATGATAAAAAAAAAACACAAGTAACTATGAACTTTCAGAAAACTTCGGTCCACTCGAGTGTCTGGCAAACCGCCATTCAGCGCCACGTTGCGGTGCGTGACCTCTCGTCAACCGCAGCGTTCAGATGCCTTTAGCCTGCTTGATGAGCACAAAATTTTATCTGTTAAAAGGTTATTTCAGTACAACTTAGCTATAATGTTTTTTATGTTACTAAATTCCCAGCTTTCCTTTGAATACATTGAATCTAGCTCCCTCGAGAATACTAACCCAATCAGCTTTGGGTCTAATTATAATTACTTGTTACCGCAAATTCGCACTAACTGCGGTAATAAAACATCTAAATTCTCTACCATTCAACTTTGGAACAGTTTGCCTGTTCAACTTAAAACTGTGCACACAATTTCACTTTTCAGAACACCAATAAAATCTTTCCTTTTAACTGCTGATTGCTAACCTTAGTTAATGTATATAATTTTTTTTCACTTCTCCACATTTCTTTTATTTGTGTTTCTTTTTGTTTGCTGTATAAGTTGCTTTCAGTTTTTTCTTTTTTATTTTGATTTCTCATTTTTATTTTTTACGCCTTTTTCTACTTCTATTCCGTCTTATTTTCTGTATTGTATTTGAGTTTGCGTTGCATTGCTTTGTATAATGTATTTCGCATTTTGCTTTGCATTTTATTCTATTGCTGTTATTTCATCTTGTATTTCAACTGTTCCTGCCTGTTGATACTTTTTTGCCTGTTGTGCATGGTTATTATCATGTTTGCTTCTATTTTCTTTTTTCTATATTGTATTTCGCATTTTGCATTCTATGTTATTGCTTTCCTATTTTGTCATCTCCTACTTCAAGTGCTCTCGCTTGTTCACCACCTGCTAATCTTCTGCCATTTTTTTATTCAGTTTTGTTTGTTGTTTGTAACTGAGGGTCCCGTGTTCAGTATTTATACTCTGAACCCTCATATGTATATAGTTGCATGTGTAACCATATGCACATGCACCTGGATACATATGCAACTGATGCATATGTAACCAATAAACAAACTGAAACTAGGCAGCAAAATTGGTCTTATTATTGCTTGGTGCATCAACTTTATACTTTGCTTGGTGCATCAACTTTATATCAGCGTGGCGCTACAATGGGACGCTACAGAGGTAACTACACTGGGTCACCCAAGTCCCTCGACAAGAAGCTTTCAAAGTGCTTTCTTGCAACCGGTTTCAATACGTTTCAGAATGGTTTTACTAAGCACAATGCAATATACACAGCATGTATGCAGTCCCTCATCTAAATCCTGCAGCAGTATTACCAATGGCCTGCAGCCCGAAAAATCCTCTCGTATTTTGACAACGTACTTAGGGTCTCGCACCTGTGCGAAACACGTAGAAGCCCAGGACCGACCTTCGGCTGCAGTTGCATTACGGTGGCCCCAGCCGCCACCTTCCTGCTAATTATTCGCAAGTTTGCCAGTTAACTATCCTATGATGTTTCAAGACATATAGTTATTAGATTACTGAACCTCCGCTTGTAAAATCTGGCAACAGGACACAGCAGTAACATAAAACAGTAGCAAGATTGTATATTGAAAGACAAGAAAAAACTACTTTTTTCTGCCCCATGTGGGTGGTGGTTGTCATGTTGCAGCAAGTAGGGTTATCCTGGCTTACATAGGAGGGAGTTGTTCCACTTTGGTATTTCCGAAATTGTCACTACGTCTTAAATAGTTCAAAGTCTCGCAGGAAGGTCATCATGACCCGTTGCACACTGCTCCTCGGTGCCGCGGCCCTCCACGAAAAACGACGTCTGCAAATGTCCGGTGCCTACTACAGCGCCTTTACAGACTGCGGACGATCGCTGCTCTTTCCCTGTCAATCTGCGGGTAAAAACAAATAACTCGTTAAATATCACCGCTGTCCCCACACGGGTTACAGAGTGTGAAAGCGCATGGCCCAGTCTTGAATGACCAAGCCGGGTGTATGCGTAATTGGTTGTGATACGGTACAACGGTTTCTCTTCTGCATATGCTCCAGTAAGTTCAGGTGCTCCGCAGGGATCAGTTCTGGGTCCCCTTTTGTTTTTGTTTTTTATGTTCGCGGATGACTGTGTTATTTATAGAGTTAGAGATAAAGAGAGTGACGTTACTTTACTGCAGGCTGATTACGACAATATAGGATCATGGTGTGATAAATGGGAAATGTCCTTAAATCTTCAAAAATGTGTTCATGTCACCTCTTCAAGGAAACGCATATTTCAGTCTTGCACATATACACTGAACAATATGACCTTAAAGAAAGCTGAAGAATATAAATATCTAGGTATTTTGTTAACGTCTGATTTACGGTGGAGTAGACACATTTCACACATTAAGAATAAGGCAATAAGTTCGCTGTGTTTTCTTCGCCGTAATTTCAGTCAATTACCAGCAAAATTGAAAGAGCAGCTGTATTTTACGTACGTTCGCAGCATACTTGATTACGGTTGTGTTTGTTGGGATCCGCACACAGCTGATCTCAAGGAGCAGCTTGAAAAGGTGCAAAATAAGGCTGTTCGGTTTGCACTTAACAATTATAGAAGAACATTAAGCATGACTGAGAGCAAACGTAAACTATCGTGGCAGGCTTTGCAAGATCGGCTGAAAAACCTTAGACTGAAATTTTTTCACCCTGTATACCATTCTAAAACCGGCATTGAGAGAGAAAGGTATATGAAGTTATCCACTTATGGGTCGTCGAAATGCGGCCATGCACTGAAAGTCCGCGAATTGCCTTTTAAAGGTGACGTCTTCAGGTATTCTTTTTTTTTCACGAGTCATAAGAGAATGGAATGCTCTATCGCCTGACATTGTGAACATTGATGTGTTTTACCGCGCTTTGTGAATGTGATTACTTTGTATATTTTTGACTTAACCCCCCCCTGCTGTAATGCCCACTGGGGCGATGCAGGTACTTCATAAATAAATAAATAAAAATAAACAGCGTCACGTGTCCTCGCGAAAGTCGGTGCATCATGCACTCTTCATGTGGAATGTTGTAGATTGCCCTGTACTTTTGAAATTGCTCGTACTTTTGAAACGCATGTCCGCGCTTCGCATGCAAGTGTATAAGCTTTTTTCATTGCCTTGAATTCCAATGTGGGATTGTATCCACTTAAATCTTTATATTAAGCCTCTTGCCGATCAGGTGTTTAATGAGTGCCAGAGATTGCCTTATGAACTTTTCTTTAGGAACACCGTGATGCAGACTTCGTAATGCCGACATTGATTCTGTTAGCACTACTACGTATTGTGATAATAGAGTGAAACCTCGGTGATACGAATTTCAGGGGACCACCAAAATTATTCGTACCATCCGAAATTCGTATCACCAGAAAACATGGAAAATCGGCAAGCGACAAAAGAAAGCTGGCGTGCATTTTCATTTATTGTTTATCGGGGCCCCAGCAACGTCAGGAAGAACTCTGAATTATTGTCAGTTAAGTTTTTAAATGTCGGTAATCATACCAACCCTCGTAAATATACGGCCCGTATGTGTGTGTTTAATTAATGAACCATGTGTGTTGTGACCCGCGAATGCAGTAGCACCTTCCAAATTTGAGAATGCTTTTCCGTATGACACCAGAGTACTGCGGCGAAAGTAACGGGAGAAGCGCTTTGATCAAGGCCACTAAATTTCAGAACCACGGTCCTATGTTATGATTTTGTTATCGCGGAGGTGTTGGGGATTTTTTTTGGGAGATTTACGGCCATGCCCGCACATGTGCGGCCTCAACAGTCGCGAATGTTGGCGTTGTGAGGCCTGACTGCTTCGCCAAGACCGTCCTCGCCTTCTTTCGGTCCTCGTCCACCTTTCGTAGCATGTCTGATGCACGAGGCAGGCACGTGTAAACACAGTATAACAACAGCAGCCCACGTGGACGCGTTCGAAAAAAAAATAGTATGGCGCCAATGCCCTCTGTAATCTAAACGCGAAGGCACACGGAGGCACATTAGCGCCTCAAAGATTCACGCACACAATCTCGGAGGCCGTGACGCGTCTCTGAATGTTTATTCTGACTGTAAGAAAAGTATTTTTTTTTTCTTAAACCGTGATTCTGACCATTTGGCGGTGCGGCGCGCATGTCCGCGCTTGTGTTCCCGCGCTCACACGTGCTTGGCGCGTGTTCCGCGACAGCACGGACAGCAACTCTTCCGACTTGGGTGGTTGCGTACGTTCGAATCAAACGTCGCCAGGTGAAAATGGGGTCGCAACAACCGCACTCCATTACATTGCAGGCCAATGGGCCTTAGCCGGGATCAAAGAAAAGTTCGTATCACTGACTGAAAAGTTCGTTGAGTCTCTGACTGTCCTGCGCGGAACGCGCAGCACAGTCACAGCGAAAGCTGGAAGAGCGGCCTTTCTAAAGCCTTTTTTAAACACTCTTGGGGCAACTACTACAAGCTCAGTTGCATGGTACCCACTGCGACATAAATCATTATAATTTTTATTTTGGGGGGAAACGTCCGCTATGCCATTATTTGTTACTCTTCGGAACGGCGTGGTACCCACTACACACGTGTAAGGCATTATGTGCACTTTGGTGATGCTGTGGCTGACGACGATGAATAATTATGCCTGAGGCTTTGGTGATGTATCCGAGCATTCACCGACATACTCATCACGCGCTTTGCATTGTGTGACACCTGGCTGTTTTTTTTTACTGTTCTAAAACGATTTATAACACATGTTAACGCGATTCCTTACCCGACATAAAGACTGCACAGGGTCAGCTCTCGACCACCGGCGCAGCTCAGCGGTAGAGCACTGGGCTGCCACGAAGAGGGCCAGGTTTCGATTCCCATCCTGTCCTCGGTATATTATTAGATGCGAAGCAGCTCTTTCACTAGGCTGTGTAATGCTGTCCCTCCGTCCGTGCGTCCGTACGAACGCGCGGCAACGCGCTCCCCTCGCCGCAGGTGCTGGAGCGGTGCCAAGTAGGTCACGCCGCAGCTGCGCGTTGACGTCACGCTCCCCTCGCAGTGCGCGCTGACGTCACTCTCTCCCTCGCCTGCCGCGCGCTCGCCGCAGCGCCCGCAGCTGCCGCCTGACGCGCGCCTAACGTACGCGTTCAAACATGTCTGTACGTGTCACCTCTCTCTCGCTTCACCCTCTCCACCGCTCCCATGCGCAACGCTACTGCTTCGCATCGCATCAGGGTTGCCTTTGGGAAGATGGTGTAAATTTTTATTTAGTTAGTGTTTTTTCTTATTTCGCGCGATAGTGGTTACGGACACCAGCGGCGGCAGCAGCAGCGACGGCGGAGGACAATTACGGCGGCAGTATCGGCGCTTGTTGTGATCTCATAACAGCTCTCGCTGTAAAAGTAAAGCAGCGCTTTGCCCTAGCGGTGCCAATCCTGAAGTAAGCGCGGATCTGGGCAGTCTTCTTTGTTTCTCTTCACTTTCCTCTTTCTTTCCTCCTGTCTTTCTTTCCAGTTCTTTTCCAGTTTTTTTTTTGTTTTTTTTGTTTTCTCTTCTATTTTTCTTATTTCTTTCTTTCTCTTTCTAATTCTCGCTCGCTTCCTCTTTCAGTTTTCATACATGGTTACGTTGTCGTGTTTCCCTAGCAATAGTAGTAATATCCGAACTTTATATTCTAATCAAGGCGCTTGAAGAACAACAGGGCGAAGGCTTCTCTTCGGTGCGAGCCCACGTTCTGTATACAAGTATGTTACATGTAGTTCTGCCTGCGTTAATATCATCATAAAGGTGCTCGAAGAACAAGAGGAAGAAGGCTTCTCTTTGGCGCGAGCGCGCCAACAGTATGCTAGAGTTGGCTATGCTATATGTAGTTTTGCCTGAGTTACGCGAAACGAGGACGACAGCATGCGACAGCCTGGCCCCCTAAAATGCTCCGTACTTAAATCGCAGAATACGGCGTTTTGTATAGGTAGAAGTGGAAAATTGCAAGTTGATGCGAACGTCATGAAACACCACCAAAGACGTGAAATCGCAAAATACAGCGTTTGTTTAATATGTCAAAACAAAGCCATGAGCCATGTGGTGGCGACTTGTGTGGCCTTTTTTGATGTGTGCGCCATGCAGGCGCGAATCGCGTATGTGCGGCGCGGTGGCGAAGATGACGGCGATATATGCCGCGGCGTGGATTGAGAGTGCGTGATCACTGCGTGGCCGTGCGCGAGAGTCGGCATTGCAGGTCTGCGGGGTTCTCCCATGCACCGGACGGCCAGCGTAGGAGAACACAGGCTTTGAATGACGAGACGCTGTTGAGTACAAGAGCCGCTGAGCAAAAGACGCTGTTGAGTTAGGTGAACAAAAAAAATTACACCATATCCCGCTAAAGGGAGATGGTGTAATTGATAAAGATCACTTTGCGAGTCTAAAAAAATTCCTTTACCGTTGAGTATCTGAAGCAGGAACGGAACCATAACTGGGTCCAAGTCACGCAAGCGTACATCTTGAAGCGTACAATACCAAAACGCGGCTGTCATTGCGTGTAAGCGATTGCGGCGAGAAATTGGGCGTGACAACCTTCTATATCGTGCGCCACTGCGCTTTCCTTTCTAAATGGATGGGTGCTCGCGAACGCTGGTGCTGTACGGTGTTAGCCTGTGCTCAGTCTAGAATACGAATCAGTACCGTTGCGTGATGGAGTTCTCTGGCGAGAAGAGTTATTGAAAGACTCTCACCACACCAAGGAGAATGGCGCTCAAAATAATGCAATTGGATAAACGAAAACACTGGCACTGGTGCGTGATACGAGGTTGTTACTGAATGTATCATCGACCACGCATATCAGCGTACCAGCGCAGCCAATGAAACACCTGGTAACAAAAAAAAACGTCTATGAATGATGCAACGCTAAAACCCGAAGACGTACAACAGAGTGCAGAAGACGAGCGCTGTCTCGCAACTGAAAGAGTTATTGCGAAAAAAACATACATGAAAACAAAGCCG